>CALYLW010000222.1:0-310000 GCA_944989445.1 Ampullaceana balthica
TTCTAATCCACTTGCTCTCTGGGATACATTTAAAACATATTTGAGTGAGGACATTATGTTGCAAACCAAGAGAGAGAATCAAACACTGCTAATTGAGTTCTCTAATGAGATTTACAAAAGGTGTCTTATGTTGTTGGAGGATTTGTGTGTATCAATGTCAGGAAGGAACCTTGACCAGTTTGGGTTACCAACGCCTCAAAGAAATGAAAACAATCTTCAGAATAGTGAAATTCTACGAGAACAAAATTATAACACAAATGAATTGATGGCCTATGTCTCAGAAAATCAACCACGTTTAGTTGAGGATCAAAGAGCTGCCTACATTCACATCTTAGAACTGGTTACCTCAAAAAAAGGTGGAATCATATTCCTTGATGCTCCAGGAGGTACAGGTAAAACATTTGTGATCAATTTGCTCTTGGCTACAATCAGACGAGACAAAGGTATTGCTCTAGCCGTTGCTTCTTCTGGCATAGCATCAACATTGCTTGCCGGGGGTAGAACAGCTCATTCTGCCTTCAAGTTACCTTTGAACATGAACCATTCTGAGAATGTAACCTGCAACATATCAAAAGGATCAGGAAAGGCCAAGGTACTAGAACAGTGTTCTCTCATTGTCTGGGATGAGTGTACAATGTCACACAAGCGAGCTCTTGAAGCCTTGAACAACACTCTTCAGGATTTAAAAGGAAACACAAAACTAATGGGAGGAACAGTTGTGGTATTAGCTGGAGATTTTAGACAAACTTTGCCTGTCATTCCAAGGTCAACACCAAGCGATGAGTTGAATGCCTTCCTCAAAGCTTCAACTCTGTGGAAACAGGTCAAGAAAATGACTCTGACCACCAACATGAGAGTCCATTTACATGGAGATAATGCAGCAGGCTACTTCTCACATCAATTGCTTCAACTTGGCGATGGAAAGTGGCAGGTAGACCCAGCATCAGGAACAGTTTCTTTCCCATCAAATTTTTGCACTGTAGCAAAGTCACTTGAAGAGTTGAAACTTGCCGTTTTTCCAAACATCCAAGACCAGTTTAAAAATCCTGAGTGGTTGTGCGAAAGGGCCATTCTTGCTCCAAAGAATTCAAGTGTCAACAGCATCAATTCTCAAATTCAAAATTTTCTACCAGGCATTTCAAACAACTACAAATCTATTGATACGGTTACAGATCCGGCCCAAGCTGTTTACTATCCAACAGAATTTTTGAATTCATTAGATCCTCCTGGCATGCCATCACATAACTTGGAACTTAAAATCGGAGCTCCTATCATACTTCTGAGAAATTTGGATCCCCCTAAACTATGCAATGGAACACGATTGAGCATCAAGCATCTCTTACCTCATGTAATAGAAGCCACAATTTTGACAGGCTGCGCCAAAGGAGAAGATGTCTTCATCCCAAGAATTCCACTCATACCAACAGATATGCCTTTTGATTTCAAGCGCCTCCAGTTTCCAATCAGGCTTGCATTTGCCATGTCTATCAACAAGGCACAGGGACAGTCTTTAAAAGTGGCAGGCATTGTACTTGAGGAAGCATGCTTTGCCCACGGACAGCTATATGTGGCATGTTCTAGAGTTGGGTCACCAACAAATCTTTTCATTTTTGCACCAGACGGAAAAACCAAAAATATAGTCTATCGACAAGCCTTAATATAAGCAATATATAAATTACATGTACTTATTTTTAATTACATTTCAATTTATTTTTTAAATTGTTTTTCAATGAATGAATTGAAATATTTTTTTTAAAAATCTGTTGACTATTATTTTAATCGTGCGACGCCGGGTAACCCGGCTAGTATATAATAATAATGATTTTCACTATGATTTTTTTCAACGTAGCCTTTAAATATATTTTTTCAAAATTCAAAATCTTAATATACTTTAAACATATCTTGTTCATTGTTTTGTAAATTGGATTTTGAATGTATCCTAAAAATTTGATACCTTTATCTCTAAAATTAAAAAAGTTGTGAGGGAAAGAGTACAGAATTTTGAAATTGGGGTCACAAGTTTTTAAATAAATTATATAGGTTATATAAGGGGCAAAAAAAATCGACAAAAAAATTCATAACTCCACTTCTATAAAAGATAGAAAGACAAAACAAGTGTTTTTGAAAAGGTCTTAGCAAGCCCTTTAAAATGATATATTATTTAAGCCTATTGGACTACATTTAAATTTTCTGTCAAAGTACCTAGTCAAAGATCACCTTGCCGTCTAATACAAACATTCTGTTGATTCTCAGAACTACAGGAACTACCACTGACGGTGTATTTTTTTATTTTTTAAACAGTAACCAGTCCTCAAAAACAAACGACATTAATCGTAGCTTAGCTTAGTAATATTAAATTTAAGTTGAAAATTGACATTTCATTGAAGTAAAATTTACGCTAACTAAACATACCATGCTGAACCATCCCTGTTACGTCCGAAGATTCTCCAGAGGGTGGGCCATTGTCTCTCTGAGACCCAATGCACCCACCCATTTTAAATAGAACTGTAACCCTGTATTGTATCCAATTCGTAAGGATGACTTGGAGTTGCCATACTACTAAGTGTCTTTTTATAAGCAATAAACATCCGACTAGGGAAACAATCAACAGGAAAGTGGTAGCTTTGTTTCCGACATGCCAGATTTTTTTAACATTTAAAACCAATAATTTATTATAAAGATTAAAGTGAAAGCTATTCCTTTGTTAAAGCTTGTTCAATTTTCTTTCTGATAGAGAGCTTTCATATATACAGTATCAATTAATTCTGCGCTATTTATTCTAAGAATAAGTAAGTGATAAAATGTGTTAGTATTTTTTAAAGAGGCACATTTATTTATGTATTTTGTAATTTCAACGTGTTGTCGCGTCAAAATAGCCTGTTATTATCTTATGAACAGGACGGTTTTATCCATTAGACACAGTGGAAACTGTGACTCTAACTTGACTAAGGCCTACGAACATTTCAGGTTCCTACGAAATTTTTTAGGGGCTCTCATAAGCCAGATTATAGAATATTAAGACTATAATTGGAGTAATTCACTGAGAAATATAGCAGAAATTGAAGATTCAAATTTAATCATACAAATGGACTTTTAAATCCCACAGTGTCACAAATGCGTGACCCCCCTCCCCCTAGGTGCGTGACGTCATTTATTGGACGGCCCCTAAGTCGCTTTAAACAACTACGAAAGCAGCATGGCTCTTTTGGATTTCTTTATCAATTTAATAAATTCCAAAAAAATAATAATAATTTTTTTTAATCTACTAAACTAAAAACATATTCTGAAGGCC
The DNA here is from genome assembly GCA_944989445.1 of Ampullaceana balthica. NCBI lineage: Eukaryota > Metazoa > Mollusca > Gastropoda > Lymnaeidae > Ampullaceana > Ampullaceana balthica. The sequence continues at coordinate 3,293 of CALYLW010000222.1, forward strand.
TGAGACTAGTCTCATGAATGGCTTGGCTAATACCTGGGCAACCTGCTCCATTTGCTGAGCAGTGCCATACAAAATTTTCTTAACGTGGGACTCTTTTGCCTCCCTAACCTCCCCGGCTACGTCTAGCGCGGGACACGACGTCAACAGGTGTAGGACTATCTCAGAGGCTAGGCTGCATTGACGGCAGTTCTAGTCCCTGTTGTGGTCTAGCCTGTTGAAGAGCGAGTTGGTTGGGCAGTGCTCTGTTCGCATTTGAGTCACTAAACTCTGATGTTTGCGACTCAAGCTCCACCACTGCAGTCTGATCGACTTGGCTTGGGCATATTAGCGAAAAAAAACATGGCAGTCGTATTGTCTGCCCACTCCTGGTACCACTTGTTCCTAAAGTGTTCCTTTAGCCAGGTCTTTGTCCCGAGCTAAGTAACTGGGACTTCTGGTTGGGGCTGGCCGTGGGCTGCCCCTGTTTTTGCCAAAGAGTCTGCTTTTTTGTTGCCGTCAACATTCACGTGGCTCGGGATCAATTGCACTGTCACCTTACCCCCAAGTCTTTCTAGCTTACCCACGTCATCTAAGATGTCGTCAACCAAGCGGGTGCTACGTCTCTCACTTAGCAGTGCCTCGAGAGCTGATCTCGAGTCACAAAACAATACCGTGTCAAAACCTACTGGGTCCGACCCTTGCAGTGTTTGGTGCACACTTTCCAGGGCCTTGTGTATATAGCCTCGATCTCCGTATCGTAATTCGATGCCATAGTCCCACAGGGTCCCGAAATTTCCTCTCTTGGTGGCCCGCCTATTGGGTATCGGGTACAGGATGAGCGCTCCATATCCTGTAGTTCCGTCTCTCATGTTGGCAGATCCATCCGTTAACACTTTCACTTGTGTTCCCGCGAACCCTTCAAATGTCAATTTTAAATCTACTGAATTGGAGTTAACGTGTTGATTAATTTATCTCAAAGGAGGAATCGTTTGTCCTTTGATCCTGCCAGCGATTCCCCCCCCCCAGGGCACAAAAAGTTAGCCCCCCCCCTCAAATATGACGTCATAAAGTTTCCACCTCCTCCATAAAAGCCGTATTCCCTATTTGAAAATGAGCTTGTTTTAAATCACTCTAATAAATATCGTAATACACGTGAAGCCATTTAAAGCGGTATTAAATAAATTGTAAGCAATCAAATATTTAAGTATAGAACTTTTATTTAAAGTTACGCATTTTGATGCGACGTCACAGTTCTTAAACACCACCCTCTTCACAAATGTGTGACTCCACCCAAGGTGCGTGACGTCATTTATGGACGGCCCCTTACACCGCGGTTGTTGAAGATCCCGTGAGGGACCAAGTATTTTACAATCTTATCAAAGCTAGGGCCAAGAGTTGTGCTAATATAATATAAATATACAGTGTAACCTCGCGTAACGAGCATAATTCGTTCCATAATCTTACTAGTTGCGCGAAACACTCGCTAAACGAAACAATTTTTCCATACAAATCAATGTAAAATACGATAATGCGTTCAATGCTGAAAAAATACTCATTTTTCACCCCCAAAAAAATTAACATTTATTCAAATAAAATTACTTACGAATTGTTAAGGAGTGTTAACAACTTGGAATACAATATAGATATAAAATTAAAAAAACGTAAATAAAAATATGAATTTATGACAAATAATTAATCCTTTTTAACTAAAGACATAATGTCGCCTTGTAATCGGTTCTCGTTTAGCCTATCTATATTTGAAGCAACCTCTCAACATCAACAAGAATGCGTAACCGTTTCGTAGACATTCATGAAACTCCCTTTGAAGCATCCATCTCCTTAATTTTGTTTTTGATCTTGAGTATAGTGCAGATCGTTGATGTTGACCGATTGTATGTGTGCGCTAGATTAGCCACGCTCACACCTTGAGCTCGCTTTTCAATGATTTTACATTTCATTTCAACAGTTATTTTTTCTCTCTATTATGATTGTCTTCTTCTTGTTTTTTCTTCGAAGACATTTGAACACAGGTTATTAGTTATAACACTTTGCACATAAAAAAATTACGAATACTGTCTGAATACAAAATTTGTAAAAACGTGTGATCACATACGAAAACAATACGCTAACCGCTAAACGTAACCCGTTATGCGAAATGTCGCTCATTAAGGGAGCAACCTCTTCAATTATTTTTTTTTGCGCGTTTAATATGCGAATATAAGAAAAAATTTTCTATTGTTAAAAATAATAAAACTTTTTCTGGAGTATTGTAAAAGTGTTTTATTGCTGAAGATTTATTACTTCATTATTGGCCAGGCTTCAGCCGAATTTCATCTGAATATTTCGTAATCAGCCGAAAATCAGCCGCAAACGTCAATTTACGGAGAAATCCGGATATCCGCCACAAAATAATGTCAGCCAGCCGAAATTAAAAAAAAATTCGGCTGTCATGTCTACCTCTAGTGCTTCAAGGTTTAATGATTCAACTAAGGGGCCGTCCATAAAGTACGTCACGCTATTTTTGACCATTTTTAACTCCCCCCTCCCCCCTGTCACAAACCGTCACAAATCTCGGACCCCCCCCCCTTAAAGTACGTCACACTTTCGAACAAAAATGTCGTTTTTAATTAACAAATAATTAAAATTTAGTGTAAAACACCGTGACGTCACACATGGCCGGATCCTCCCCCTCCCCCTGTCACAAACTGTCACACTTTCTTACACCCCCTCCCCCCTCTGGAGCGTGACGTACTTTATGGACGGCCCCTAATGGCTAATGGTGTTAAATTGAACTTATTCTTGTCAATGTTGAACAGTGGCGTAGCTAGGAGAGGGGGGTCCAAATTCGAAAATCCCGCCGGCGCCAAAAGAAGTTCCGATTTTTTTACATTATATATTACGCCACCGCCATACATGCAGTGTCCCCCAAAGAGGCCAACTCCCATCAATCCCTACAAATCCCTAGCTACGCCACTGGAGTTGAATACTCTCCAGTAATGAATCTGGCAGCTCTTTTTGTAGTGAATGTTTTATTTTGTGTAGTACAGTTATTCTGCTAGTGTGTTTAAGTACTGTAAATTGGAAAGATTTTTCTCCTGGTCGTGTCTTTTTAAATCCTTTATATTAACTCGTGGTGTCTGTTTGAACCCTTGATTGCTTGTCGGTTGCCAAAACTTTGGATCGATCTTTAACCCACTTCCTCGTAAGCCAGTGAGATGAAATTTTGCAGGCAGTTTCGTGCCGATGATAAAAACAATGTATCAAAATTTCAGATCGATCGCATGTACAGTAATTAAATTATTGATTTTTTAGATTATTTTATTTATTCCTATGTATCATGTTATTTTTTGAGATAGAGCGTCAGCGGTGCGTATTATATTGAACAACCTTTCTGTCGCGCAATAAGGTGCGTATTTTATTGACAACACTTTTTATAAACATATTCCTGATCGGTGCGCATTATATTAAACACGTTTTACGAGACATAACTACAATTTTGTATTTTTGGATGGTCTTGCGCTGCGTATTATAATGAACATTCTTTTAGTTACGTCTCGTACATAAAGGATTTATAGTTAAAAACTTGTTTTTTTACGTTTTTTAAAATATTAAATCATTTATATTAACTCGTGGTGTCTGTTTGGTTGATTGTTTGCTTGCTTGTCGCCAAAACTTTGGATATATTTTTAACCCATTTCCCCGTAAGCTAGCGAGCTGAAATTTTGCAGGCAGTTTTGTACCGATGATAAAAACAATGTATCAAAATTTCAGATCGATCGCATGTACAGTAATTAAATTATTGATTTTTTAGATTATTTTATTTATTCCTATGTATCATGCTATTTTTTGAGATAGAGCGTCGCGGTGCGTATTATATTGAACAACCTTTCTGTCGCGCAATAAGGTGCGTATTTTATTGACAACACTTTTTATAAACATATTCCTGATCGGTGCGCATTATATTAAACACGTTTTACGACACAACTACAATTTTGTATTTTTGGATGGTCTTGCGCTGCGTATTATAATGAACATTCTTTTAGTTACGTCTCGTACATAAAGGATTTATAGTTAAAAACTTGTTTTTTTACGTTTTTTAAAATATTAAATCCTTTATATTAACTCATGGTTTCTGTTTGGTTGATTGTTTGCTTGCTTGTCGCCAAAACTTTTGGATATATTTTTTACCCATTTCCCCGTAAGCTAGCGAGCTGAAATTTTGCAGGCAGTTTTGTACCGATGATAAAAACAATGTATCAAAAATTTCAGATCGATCGCATGTACCGTAATTAAATTATTGCATTTTTTAGATTATTTTATTTTATCTCTATGTATCATGTTATTTTTTGAGATATAGTGTCGCGGTGCGTATTATATTGAACGACCTTTCTGTCGCGCAATAAGGTGCGTATTTTATTGACAACACTTTTTATAAACATATTCCTGATCGGTGCGCATTATATTAAACATGTTTTACGACACAACTGCAATTTTGTATTTTGGATGGTCTTGCGCTGCGTATTATAATGAAAATTCTTTTAATTATGTCTCGTACATAAATGATTTATAGTCAAAAACTTGTTTTTTTTACATTTTTTAAAATTTTAAATCCTTTATATTAACTCGTGGTGTCTTTTTGAACCCTTGCTTGCTTGATTGTCGCCAAAACTTTGGATCGATTTTAACCCACTTTCTCATAAGCTAGCGATCTGAAATGTTGCAGGCAGACTCATGCCGATGATAAAAACAGTGTATCAAAATGTCAGATCGATCGCATTCACTATAATTAAATTATTGAATTTTTAGATTATTTTATTTATCTCTATGTATCATGTTAAATTTTTGAGATGGAGTGTCGCGGTGCGTATTATATTGAACAACCTTTCTGTCGCGCAATAGTAATAGTATGTTACTGGAAGCAAGCCGTTGGCTACTACTACTGTGTGAAATGAGGTGCATGGATGGTGGATAGGTTGCATTGTATAGCGGTCATGACGGGGAAAATTATGCGACGTTTAGAACGGGTAACCCGGGTACCCGTTCGAAATTTTCACGGGTACCCGGGCAGCTTTTTGCAACAAAATTGACAGCCCTACATATAATACATGACATACATACATACATACATACATACAGACAACGGGAATTATGACTAGACGCCGTCCATAAAGTACGTCCCGCTCCAGAGGGGGGAGGGGGTTACGCTCCAGAGGCGGGAGGGGGTGTAAGAAAGTGTGACAGTTTGTGACAGGGGGGAGGGGGTCCGGCCATGTGTGACCTCACGGTGTTTTATATTAAAATTTAATTATTTTGTTTATTAAAATTTTAAAATGTGTTCGAAAGTGTGACGTACTTTATTAGGGGGGGCTCTGAGATTTGTGACAGTTTGTGACAGGGGGGAGGGAGGGAGTTAAAATGGGTAAAAATAGCGCGACGTACTTTATGGACGGCCCCATATTGATGTATATTGATTCCCGTTGTCTGTATGGATGTAAGTTAGGTGGCGCTGCGATCGATTTTGTATTAAAAAATATTGTATGATTATATGACGTCATTGTTTTATCCTTATATTTTAATTTTTGAAAAGGGAACGATTTACAAATAGGATTATAGCCGGATTCCGGATTTGCCGGAGCTGGGGTAAAATCCGGTACACCCCTACTTAAAAGAACTATCAGATTATTAAAATGACTTTAATAGTAGAATAGTTAATTGTCACGTAATTTAGAGCGATTTCCCCCCTTGACACGTCGTCACAAAAAGTTATGCGCCCTCAATTATGACGTTACAAGGCCCCCACCCCCTTTCATTTAAAGTTGCACGTTTTTAAGTGACAGTCCTTAAATACCCCCTCCTTCTCGTCACAAAAGTGTGACCCACTCCCACTAGGAGCTTGATGTCCTACATACGATAACTATTTATAAAATATACTTACATCTGCATTTATTCATGTCATCTCCCTTAAAAATGGCAATCTTGTCAGCATTTTTAGCAGCATTCTTATTTTATCTATTACCGATGGTCCTTTTATACAGAAGATCATTGAGTCCTACGTTTACCGATTGTTAATGTCTAGTCTTGCATTTTTATTTGAGTTTTAAATGTTGATAGAGTGTTGGCTTTTCCTCGTTCGATCAGGCAACCTATTCCAGTAATTCCACGTACGAATTCTGGACGGAAAGAACGATAATTTTTAAGTGTTTGTTGTTGCATACGGAATAGGAAAAGTGTGTCTATCAGTGATCAGAGGGTTGTATTAGATCATCTTTGATCTATACCAGGGGTCGGCAAAACTTTTAGGACGAAAGAGTCAAAAGTTACAATTTAAAAATTTCCCAGTTTTCAAAGAGCCACTAACATGAGTTTTGAAAATAAAATAATATGATTATTATTTGCGCATGGAACTGGAGAGCCGTATCTGGACATCGAAAGAGCGGCTCGCGAACCAGGTTGCCGGCCCTGGTCTATACCATGAAAATGTTACGGCCAAAGCCCAATTCGGGAACTGACCAATCTTACTGTAAATCGTCCGTCCAAAGCCCGAATTTCGGTCTTTGGCCGGCCAGTTTGCGAAATGGCATGTATCGATTGGCCTAAGTCCGAAGAAAGAAGTCATGATCAGATTCTCGTTGACAAAAATAATTTAGTACTTAAATTTAAATAAAAGTTCCACTTAAATATTTGATTGCTTACAATTTATTTCATGGCGTTTTACATAGTTTCACGCGTGTTAGTAACACTGTTACGATATTAGAGTGCAGCCTTACACTAAATACATACTTAAATGACAAAAAAAGTGATTTGAAAAATGCTCATTCTCAAATAAAAAATACGGCTCTTATGGGGATTGCGCAAAGCTTTGTGACGTCATATTGGAGGGGGGTCTAAGTTTTTGTTACGTCTGACGAGGGGGGAACATGGCTGACCCTTGCTAAGGTGCGAGTGTCTCTAGACCAACAATGCGTCGGTGGTTCCCTCCCACCGATGCTCACTCACATTGTTTTGATTTCTTCGTGCTGTAGTTTGTGTCCGTTCTTTCCCCCCTTTCTTTGCACATTCAATTAGCAAGTCTGCGGCGTATGCTACGCCGCGGGGCATATCTAGTATTTACTAATAATTTCTTATTTTTTTAAACATAGATTATCACTATTTTTTAAATAAAAAACCTAGAAACTTAGATAAGGTTGAAAAAGACTAGATCTATGTTGAAAAACACAGCGCTGGCCCCACTGCAACTGTGGGGGGGAAACTAGTTTCTGGAGTGGAAGAGGAACACAAATGTTTTGAACATCAAATATTGTGGATTCGCACCTGTGGTGTATTTGATCTGATTGTGTTATTGGTTAATGTCATAGTTGGGTCTCTGGATTTAAATGATTTAATCGGAAAGCATAATTGGGCCTACACAGTTATTACACAACACATTCCCATCAGTATGACTACTTTGAGTGAGTCAAACTAGAGAGTCTAGACTCACTAGTCACAGTGAAGTGATTCTGATCAGTGAGTGTGCTTGTAACACTACTTAAAATAATAATAGTAGTATTAATTGTAATGGTGTACACAGTACTGTTTTTGTCATTTATAAGGGTCGTAGAATCCACATTTGGCTGATTGAGCTGAAACCATTTTTCGCGCATTGTCAATTGTCTGAGACTGAGTGAATTTGAAAATGGGTAATCCAGCAGATTTTACACGTAAATTATTTCACAGCGAAATTTAATTTTCTCGTGAGAACTTACGTTTTTAATTATTAAATGCTTTATTATATGTCATATTACAGCACTAATTTGTGAGTCTTTTTAATTTCTAAGGCATTTTTTCGGCTCTATATTATAAGTCTATATAATACATATTCATATTCTGGTCACGATACGTCTATTTTGTTTATGTAGCAAACTGATTACCAGATGTTTTTTACCTGGCTCCACCCATGCTAGAATAAATTTACTGACTGAAAATGTTGTTTTAAAAGTTTTTCATCTATTTTAATGTTCTCAGAAAATAAATAAACATTTTTAAGACAATTTCATTTTTTATTTCGTTACTAGATGTTTGATTCTTATTTTGTTTGTTTGTAAGTGAGAAATTTCCATTTGGCATCTTATTGGGACAATCCGGCAAGTAGAGTGATACAGAAACAAAATGGTTGCATCATGATCAGACAATTTACTGTTGAGAGCAGAAAAAATGCCTTAGAAATTAAAAAGACTCACAAATTAGCGCTGTAATAGCTGAAATACAACATATAAAAACTCATTTAATAAATTAAAAACTCAAGTTCTCACGAGAAAATTTAATTTCGCTGTGAAATAATATACGTGTAAAATCTGCAGGATTACCTGAAAATGTTAGCAAACGAATATTTGTCATTCGAGTTACCTCCCTCACAAAAAAAAAGAAATTTGGGATGTTGACACTTGATTATGAAACATAATCGGTTATGAAGCCTTTTATTAATTACAGTTAAGGCATAAAAATATAGTAAAGAAATCTCTGTAGGCTATTCATATTGAACCATATTATTATTATTATGAGTCCATATCAAATGATTATACAGTAGAGTATACCCTCGCCTATTTGTGGCTCCCCATTTGCGGCACTGCATATTTGCGGGTTAGGCTTTTAACTTTTAACCCTGTTGCATCATTTTATTATCATTCATTATTGGTTGAGTGCACAAGCATTTTGTTTTTCAATTATTATTGATATACAGTACATAAGTGTTTGGGAAGCATTTAGTATCGTATATAATCTCATACAAATGTGTTTTAAAACTGCATCCAAAATATTCAGCATAATTTTTTAACTTAGACTATCAAACTTAGGCATAGCCCTGAGCTCTTTCCATAATCTCTATAAAGTTTAAATTTAAACTTTGACTTTAGGCTATGTCTTCCTTTTTCTGATACTTTCTTTTGAAACAAATAAAATACGTTCAGGTGCTAGGAGCTTAATTTTTAAAAAATGCAGCACCAATTCTTTGAAATTCCATGCCAACGATACTTATAAATTTGGAATTTATTCAGATTTTCTAAAAGGAACTGAAAACACATTTTCAATTTCAATCCAGCTTGATTTGCTTTAAATTGCTAAGTTTATGGACTGATTAGTTTTAACAAGCATTACTCAACTCTTTTTCTATGAGCATTTGGTGTGGTTGAGTACCAGCGCAACAGAAATAAGTCAGTTATGAGCATTTTTATTAGTAAGATTTTTAGATGGACTAACAGAACTTAATAAGTTACACCTTGCTTTTGCCCTTTCTTAATTAGGCGCAGTTAGTTACACATTTTAAGAGTGATTTAATTTGTTAAAATATTGTCAACAGTTGAATAATTATAAATAAAAAAGTAGTGGTTATCCATGCTGTGATTCATAATGGTTTTAGTGGGCTTGAGTAAGTAATCTATATACATGTATTTCACTTGTGGTCCAGAGGTTCAATAGGTCATGAGGTGGAAGGGGATATTGTCAAACGGCAGAGTTAATTAAGTTTTACAGGTGAAGAAAGGTGGGAATTATATGATTTTCATTTTAAATTATAATATGAATTTTCATAAGCATATGTTTAGATTTATGGATTCTTTCATGACTGATTGATTAATAAATAAATTTTGGTTCAACAAGATGGAAACGAAATCACCAGGTTTATTATTTCGAAGACGTTCTGTCCATTACCTTCAACCTCTTCATATTCCACCATATGATGAATCAGAGCCCATAAGGCACGCCTCTATTGAGACTCTTCATGTGGAACACACACACAAAATTGGTGATAGATGAGGGATGTGAGCTTTTCAACAATTTTTTAGTGGAACAAGTTCAGAAATATGCACAGCAAAACCTCCTTGAAGTGTTAACCATGTAAGTCAAGTTAAACTTTTTTTAAGGCCTATATATAATATTTATAATACATGGCCAATTTTAAATCAATTTAATTTATAGTGGAGAATGTGTGAAAGCAATTATTATGGGAAACAATATAATTGGCTTAACTTGAAAGGACTCCCTCTAAATGTAATATAGTTAAAATACATCTCATTAACCAATAAGTGGACTTAGATATATAATAAGTATAGCAGAGTGATGGAAATACAGCACAAAATACTGATGTAATTAAACAGTGAATAAAACACAGGTAGTTTGCAGAGTATATTTGGTTGTCTTATTCTGGTTATCAGGTAGACACAGTTATTAATGTATAACTTATAACTCTAAATAAACTATAAACAGGTGAAACAGTCTACAGTCCTAAGCAATGTTCCCATTAAGCCGCGCGGCCCGCACAGATATCTGACAGACGCCGCACAGCAGTTTAGAATTACCAAGCAGCAAATTTTGTAGAAAATTGCACAAATAATGTGTGCTGTGCAACTTTGCACACAAGTTTGTTTTTTTTTACTTTGCACTCAGACCAACAAACTTTAGAGGGAAGATTGGTCCTAAGTATATCAGCCTATGCCCTAATATGCACTACTATTAACAACCGCTCTCGTCTCTATCTCTGCCTGTCTCTCCTTATCCGTCTCAACTGGTGCTCCCCCTTATATAGATCCCCAAAAGCATGAGTGAAATTCTTCCCAGCCTATCTGACTCTAACCATAAAAATGTCATGCTGTCCCCAGCCATCTCTTGTCCATTCACCTGGTGTCCAGTCTTGTCTGCAATACTGTGCCATAAATTTGGCATGTGTCCAGTTTCAGTCCCTGGTCCCACTTATCTCATTTAATCTCAACCCTGTTTGCCTTTCCCTGCTCTACGCTCCATCCCAGATACATGCACAGACAAATTCAAATAGGGTCTCTGACCAGCAATGTTGTAAGAGAGGGAGGGGGTGGCGTCAAGTGTCGTCATACTGTAAATACCTTGTTTACTGTCAGTACTCCGTGTTCTCGGCTACTGCCACATCAGCATTATTAGAAATAAATAGGCTCAAACTTTGCATGGAAACAGTGTTGAGACACTTGATTTGTAATGGAAAATAAATGTATATCTTTAAAAAATTAATTATCTCAGAATGCACCTGATGATTTGCATATTATAATTGCATTTGGAAAAAATGAAGATGAAATCTTGAGGTTAAGTTTTTTTTAAAGAAAAGCTAATATAGATTGATTATTTTATCACTTTTAGTACATTCTGAATTTAAACATTAAAATATATAGATAAATCTACATATCTTTGTGTTTTCATGCATTTATGGTATTTATTTTCCTAATTTAACTAAATTTGATATTAAATATTTCAATCTACTTTACTTTTTAGGATCAGCTTGATCGCTTCATATCTATAGTGCTTATTATAAAATTGAAACTTTATAATGGAAACTCAGTAAGAATAAATTTAAACTATATTTGATAAGGTGATCTCATTGTCAGCTTGCTGTTGACAAAAGTCAAATAATTTCAGAATTCCTCAAGGATACAAACATTTAAAATGGGCCAAGGATGGAGCAAGTCTCAGAATAATGACCAATACATTTTTAGCAACATGTGAAAGAAGAAAAATCAAAGAAGAGGCTTCAAAGGTACGCTTAAAACAAACACATTTCAGTATTAAAAGTGTATAAATTCTTTCTCTCGACTTAACCATAGAGCTTGTTCTGCATTAATAATTTTTATGTTGTGACTTTTCTTCAAACAAGTTACTATTTCTGGTGCCATTGAGTTAGAAAGGGATAGATTGGGGTGTACAGATTGTGCTTTGAGTGTTGAAGGAAAGATGAGTTTACAAATTACTTCTCTAGAAACTAAAAATTAAGAAAATATAAATATTTTAAACATCATTTTTAGAAAACTATCAGGGATGCACTAGAAAGTAGTTTATAAATTTAATATATGATCGCTTTCCCCGATTGGATCCCATACTTCGGTTTGTTTTATTTACCCCAGTTCCTTGTGAGATCCCATTCTGGTTTCTCTCACATTATAGCTAAAACATATATCTATATATATAATTCTCTTCGTGGGACCATGTGAGACACCACGCAACTATATGTATGTGCAACCGAGCATGACGAATTACCCTCGCTGGGGTCGACCAATGTATCAAGACCAACAATGGTCCTTGCGTTTCACTTGCATTGTTCCTTCACAGAAAATGTGAGATTTGTAGTGTACTGGTTATCACGTCCGCCTCATACGGGGAAGGTCCTGGGTTCAAGTCCCAGCGAAAACATTGTTGTTTTTTTTTAATTTTTAAAAATGTCTGTTTGTGCCCGTTCTTTTACCCCTTTATTGCCAACACTAGCTGACCCGCGGCGTAGCATGCGCCGCTAATGATTTAGTGACGGGTGAAGACTTCCTGAAAGACACAGTTGTCAAAATGGGGTGGGTTTGGGGAAACGACTGTGAGTGAATGAAAAGAAGGAACTCTGGAGAGACCGGCAGACTAGTATGCGCCGCAGACTTGCTCATCATAGACAGTGCAAAGAACGGTTGGGGGGGGGTGTGAGAGTACAGACACAAAAAGCAGCACTAAGTAAATAAAAAATAGCGAGTAAACGTGAAGACATGCACACTGAGGTTGTTGTTACCCGCCTCCCATTTAATACTACCATCCCATAAACATAAGCTGTGATTGGCCGACCCTAGCGAGGGTTAGTTATACGTGTATTTAGGGTTGTTAATTGCGTGTTGTTGTTGTTTTTGTTTTTTTTTAAAACCGATTATCGATTATGTAACTCCGATTTTAACAGATTATCGTTTTATAGCTGACTTCTTAGAAGTTAGGTGTGTACCGAATTTCGCCTGCAAATGTCTCGAAACCAACAATGAGTTGGCAGTCCCCCCCAACCGACGTTCACTCGCGTAGTTTTGATTTCTTCGTGCTGTAGTTTGTGTCCGTTCTTTCTCCACTTTCTTTGCACTCTCCATGAGCAAGTATGCTAACCCATTCTATCCACCTGAGGTCTCAAACCGAAAATAAGTGAAAAACAATTGAATATGACTTTAAAATTTGACTAATTTTTGTTATAAATTACTGCAGAGATAGGTATTATTTGCATTAATGCTATGAGTTGATTTCTTTGTATTGGACAATATATCATTGAATTTAATGGCATTGCATTTTTAAATTCGTCGTCACTACGGAACTAAGAAATTGTCTTTTTTTTTAGATTGATGCTGACATAAGCAAAGAAAAGTATATAAGAAATTTACAACAGTTACTGCAAGATGGCGAAATTACTGCAAACAAAGTCTTGCTTCTGTTTTTCTTTTGTTCAGATGCAGCAATGCATGTATTACCTTTGAGCAAGGAAAGTTTCTTCTTGCTTGTCCAATGGTCCATACTTTTCATATCTGATCATTTGTGTCTATTTATCTATGAAACTGGAGGTTGGGTAAGTCAAAAGAATGTTAAAAATATTTGTTAGAAGGTTCCAATTCCAATACTACAATTTTTTAAAAAATTTCTTTTAAAAAATATATATATATTCTAGACTAAGAACAATGGTTTTCAAAATTTTTTACAGTTCCTTGCCTTCTTTTTAATTTTTCACAGAGCAAAGCTTTGTCAACGTACCGGTATACTAAAACTTCAAGCAGTCTCAATGCATGGTTAGCCTCAGCAGGATTTATTTTAATTATTCTTTGTAGTTTTTTAAGGCATAGAATGTTTGAATTTTAAAAATATTATCAATAATTTTCATTGCTATAAAAAAAATATTTTTTAAAACATTCAATGTGAATAACTAACCTATTTCAGAACCAAATGTACACCTTATAGATTCTGTACCACAATGCTTTTTAACAACTCGTGGGGGCGTGGTGGTCGAGTGGCAGCGTGCTCGACTGGCGTACCGATGGTCACGGGTTCGAATCCATGTGAAGGCAAGGATTTGTTTCCGGGGCCTAGGGCGTTCCTGAGTCACCCAGCTCCGAATGGGTACCTAACACTTGTTAGGCGGCTGGGTAATGCGTGGAACCCACAAAGCCGTGGCCTGTGAACGCTGCATCACTTTCTGACAGATCATCTGTCATGGTCTGTGGACGCAATTATCTTCTGCATAGGAGCGACTGTATAGATAAGATAACTCTAGTAATGTCGTTTACAATGTGCAAGACAATATTAGTTACTGAAGAGCTATATTAGAATAGTTCTGAAAAACTATATTAAGAAGAAAACTTAACATGTGCATTTATCATTTTGAATGCTATTCATACAGACCTTAGTATGATAATCTAAATAAGATTTTATAATGTTAATATTAAATTGGCAGCTTTATATTATGCTAAGATGTTTTTTAAAGGCAGCAAAAGTATACCAGAAAGCAGCATAAGTTTATTGATTATATTGTCTTTTATATGGAGATTTTGCTATATCATGATAAAATGTTGGCACTTCTGTAATAGTTTTGATTAAGTGGTTAACGATAAGGTGTTTTTGCTTATCTATCTATGAATCAGCTGATCTCAAGTTAACTCATGTTCAATCATCTGAGGTTGTAATCTAAATTTAAGAAACCTCTATTAAAATTTAAATAGAGAATGGTATTGAGATTTCAGGTATTAAATGAAATCAGTCAGTACCTTAATGGGCCAGACACTTTATGTACAGAGTCTAGATTTGTGGTAAATGTTGCTTTCTGACTCTGTTAATTAAAAGGCAGCACTGATACATAATTTAACTTTTAAATAAATGTTTCACAAATGTTGAAAGACTAGAAAGTAATAGCCAGTGAGCTAATATACTTTATTATATATTAGTATTAGTAATAAGAGCTTCAATGCTTATTATTTTGGATGAGATTGACATACTTATTGTTTTACAAGTAAATTTTCTTTCAATATTTCTTAAGCTTTATACCCTGAGATGGGATATTTGCTAAACAAATTTAAATAGCATAACAAAGGTAAAATGTGTTTGCAATACTTTATTTCCAACAAGTGAATGATACAAATGCAATGCAATGAAAAGAAATTAAAGTGATTATTACATATAAAATAATGATATAATTTAATAAGAGATAACACAAAGTAGAGTTAAACTCATCCAAATGTCAATCAGGAACATGGCGATTTTATTTTTTAAACGGTGCATCATAAATAATATTTTATTAAATCTTTATTGTTCCAGATGTTAATGTACAGCATTGTTAAACAGGCATTTTAATCAAGTTTGCATTTTAAAAGTCAAAACTTTTGGTTTGTAAAGGTGTCTATTCAACAACAAAAAAGTAAACATACAGGCAATGTTCCCTCTAAGTATGTGCGGCCGTGCAAATATCTCACCAACTCCATGCAGCAGTTTAGAATTACCATTCAGCAAATTTTGATAATGAAAATATATTTCATAAAAAAATTTATGCTGTACAACTTAGCATAAAAGTTTACATGGACCAACAGCCCTTAAAGGGAACATTGCATACAAGAATACACTGTTTCATTTAAAAAAAAATTTCACCAAGAAATATCAGTGTTGTTAAATACTTTTGGGTTCTATTATGTGATAATAATTTTCAGTTTATCCAGAAAACTCAAATTTTTCTTAATTCATCAATTTCATGAGATTACTATTTATATGCAAAAATCATTTCATTGCTCAAATGTGATTTTTGCAAATAAAAACAATGTCGTCAAATAAAAGATAAAACAAACAAAATTGTTGAATTGCTTCTATTGGTCCATTAAAATTTAATGTATCATATGAAAAACTTGTCAACAGGCATGGAATTGGAATGGATTCAGTAGAATTTACATTTAGTGTAATTCTTAAGTTTAAAATAATGCAGGATGCAGTGGAAGACAAATAAAAAGGAGTTATTTTACAATGGTGATTATTTGAGAAACTTAATAATTAAGTTTCTCAAATATAATACAATGTGGCACTATTTTCATAAAAAATTATACATGAGTTAATTAGTACATTTTTGGTGCTAATTTCTTATGCAAATAGTTGTTTTTTTGTTTTTGGGTTTATGTATATTCTATGTACTCTTGAAAACAAATTTATATTCGTAATATTTGATAAAACTTAATTTCAAAAATTAAAATGACCTTTATAGAATAACTATCAAGGCACATTGTATCAAACATTCTCAAATTTTGATATAAACAAGAGGATTAATTGCTTGCCACTACTTCATAATGAAGAATGGACTATTTATCAATATGGGTTAGCAATATCGTATATTTAGTTTCTGTAAAAAAAAATTTTTTTTTAGAGAATTTAAAAAAAACAAAACAACTTTCAATGGTTTTTATCTCAGCAGATAATTATAGATTCATTTGTCAGACAATTATGGTTAATGAATGTTTAAAATACCGTCACCATTACAGTACACCAACATCAATTCAAAGTGAAGCAAATGATAACTTTTACGTTTCAGTAATTTATCTGTTATCATCATGAGTAACTAATGATCAATGATAATGGAACTATAATTTACCAAAAGTGTTAAGATATCATTTTAAAAGAATAAGCAATCTTAAGTTTGACAAGTATGCTATAGCAAGTCTCTGAGCACACTGTCCATATTTGGATAGATCCATTATTTGTTAGACTAAAAAAAAGATAAGTATATTTAAGTAAATTCTCTTAAAAATAAGTTTCAGTAAGCACCACCTTAAAATATTACTGGCCATTTACTGCCTATAAACAATGTTAAATTTAGTTTCTTTTTAAAAAAAAACTCTTTTCAGATGTGATTGTAAAACTGAAGAAAAAATGACACCGACTTTAAAAATGATAATGAACACAAAGTATCAAGCCTAAAAATTAAAAAGAAAACTGTTTAAATCTCTAGTTACAAAACAACTGCATAGCTAATAATAATTTGATAGCAAATGAGAAATAGACGAAATAAAAGTAAGAATTAAAATCTGAGGCCTAATGATTTAATGCTTGGCATCTAATTCTAATGAATAAACTTCATTATCAATATATATGTAATAAACCAGCTAGATTATTTATTAACACACATCTTATTTAAGTTCTATAACAACGAACAGTACAATTACATTCTCATAGATGAAACAACATAAAAGAAAAAAATTTGTTTAAAAGGAAAATCCAACATGAATAGTTTGGTGTCAAGTTTTTTTTCTCATTTTATGATTTAAAAAGTACTTATTTAACTTTTGTAACTAAAATGATGGAAAGTTAAGAAAATTGCAGTATGCATGACAACAGGTAAAACATAGAGATTTGAATAAACATATGTTGGTGCAGCACATTTATAGTTAGTTATTAATAGCTGAAAAAAACACAGAGCAATACCTTTCTTATTTTTACTATTATTATTATAAGCATGCAATCAATTATTACTTTCATAAATCTTTAATCATAAGGTGCTGATGGAGTTAAATTAATTACCGTATATACTCGTCCTATAGCCCGTTCGTTCATAAGCCGAACCCCCTATTTTTGGTAGAGAATAGTATAGGAAGTATGTAACCCGCTCGTATGCCAACCCCAAGAGTTACCCCGGTAATTTTTGTTACTTAGATCAACAGTGGCAAAAGCGCGTAAATTAAAAGTCGTTGAAAACAAAATTTGTAAAACAATTCCCAAAAATATATAAAATGAATAAATAAGGTAAGTGCAGATGTTTAATAATATTTAATAGCTTCTAGTAGAGCAGTCAAATCTTGTAGAATGTAGACAAAAAAACTTAATGATCTACAATAACAACACCAATATTCAATGTACATGCAGAAATCACCTATGACCCGCTCGTAAGCCGACCCCCCAACATTTCCCCCCTAGATTTTGTAAAAAAAAATATAAAAAAAAGTCTGCTTTAGAACGTATATACGGTAGATAAAATCAGTGCAAACTCATTAGTGAATCTAGATAAGGAGTTTCAACATTTTTTTTCCTTTTGGCAAGAATGGCAATGCATGACTCAATTATATTGGGTATCATTTATGGATAAAAATTAATGACTAAATGTCAATTATTGCATCAGTTACTCTGGGAAAGGCAATAAAAATTAGAATTAATTAAATACGTTTAATTTTGGAAAAGTTAAAATATTATTATTGGAGATTTGATGCAATAGATATATGGTTATATTAGTGCTGGATTTTACAGATACTAGACAAAAACCAGAGTGGACCACTTTAGGAAATGTAGGACAAGGAATGGACAAACAATAAAACCGCCAGAGGACTATACGCTCAAAGCTAGTCGAAGAGATCAGCTTGATGACTGAAACTGGCTTAGCTCCAAAAGCAGTTGCTCACCTAGTAACTTTGTGTTCCATGCCCAAGACAGCTGTGGAGTATAGGGCAGTTAGTGCGGGTTGCCCAGGAACTAGCCAAAGCTAGCCTCAAAGCATTTTCTCAAGCTTTCCAGAATTAATACATGTACTTCGAAGTAATTTTTTTTTAAAGTATGGAAAATAACAATAATTAAATGTACAGAGAAATGTAAAGATAATCTTACATTTCTGAAAATATACTTAACATTGTCAACACTTTAACACAACATTTTTTACCCAAATTTTTCAAATCCTGCATAGATGGTGGGTATTATCTACATCAATTACACAAAAGTATACCCTCCGGTATGAACAGTTTAATGAAAGGATTTTTTTTCTCTCATTAGACTGATGGACTTGTAGAGAAGAGTTTTGACAAATGCAGTATAAGGGAATGTTAATGTGCAACATCATTCAGATTCAGAATAAAAGAAATCAATAAAGAAAAAAATTAATTCTGTTAACCACATCAACATTATTTTTTTATCAATCAATTTAATACAATCATTGAAATAAAATAAAACATACTAATACAGTATAAATAAAATGATGCACTACAGAAAAAAATTCAACATGGTTTAAATAGAATATCTCATAATAAAAGTGATAGATTGATGTATGAAAGCCAACATCTTATATTACATGCTAAAACGGGTAAATAATAATTAAGTATATTGGAGAAGGATTAAATTGTCATAAAAATTGCCATAGTTTGTAAACAGTAAACATAGTCATTTGTTAACATGTAAGACTGCAAAAATACAGTAAAAATTACTAAGAACCAAGGAGTAAGAACACCCTGCTCTTTAATTAAGTATTTAATTGTATAATTTGAGACCATTGGCAACTCGGAACAGACATTTTCACTGAACTTGACAATGTAATTAATTTTGTGACGCATCACCATTCCAGTGAAATATTTAATAAAATTAACATAAAGATTCTAGGGTTTACAAATATGTTTTGAATTTGACTTGTAAATTATTATAAATAAAGTATATATTCTTTAGAATGTGTTTCCTCTAATGCTGTATTTGAACACGTTTTAATACTGTAAGCCTATTATTCAACAGTATAATAAATTGAATTCGCAACTCACATTCTTAAGTAATCACAGCTACTGACCATTCCCACCTTAAAACTGTTAAGATAAATGTTAAACCCATAGTTCTATCAAACTTATATGTACTTTGCCATGAAAGAGAATAGTTTTTCTACAGTAAATGAATTACAGTCCTATCAGTTTTAAATACAATAAGTATTTATGCGCACATATAAACATGAATTCAAGTATAAATTATAACGGTTGAGCTTGAAATTTAGCAGAAAAAATAACTATTCAGCTTTTTGTTTTTATCCCCAAATCTCATCACTGTTACAATAAATAGTCCTTGTAATTAAAACTTCATTGACTGAAATAGGGTATAAACAGTATATTTCTGTTATAAACAAAACATTCACTTGGAAAGTGAAATACATGCTTTGATTACAAATGTGTTAAACCTAACAAATTAAGTGCTTCTCAACAAACAATACCTAGAGTATTTCATAAATTTGACATCAAAAAGTCAATAGAAAAGGGAAATAAGCGTTTAACTTATTTACTTTGAATAACTGACAAAGGCGGAATAAATCATGCTCAACATGATGTCACAAGATATTAATATTATGTTAAGGAATATACTGAACTGAAATGCATTTTAAGTATGGGATAGCACCCTGTTCTTTTTATCACAAATAATTTGAATCAATATCTCTTGGCTGTAGCATCACCATAATGGAACTCTTCATTCCAGGGAAAACATTTTTTTAAATATATATAACAACATAGCTGCAATAAGTTTTTATGAATCAGTAATTTTCTAACCACCATTTTGGGGCAGGGCTGAACTAACACTTTAGTATTGAAATAAAGATTTTTTCAACATTTTTGTTGTTGTTGGAAAACTTGCCCTTTCATATGACAGACATCAACTCAATGACCACAGCATGATATAGTTTATTAAAAGAGTGCATTTTCTACCATGCAAAATGTGAACTAAATAATGTTTCCAATTCTAAATTAAGATAAAATATATCATAAGTTTCCTTCATCCATAAGCAGGTTTAAATCTACAACTATTGCATCCATTATAGGCTTATATGCAGCATTTGTAAAAACAGCATCGAGAAACTCTGACTCGCAGAAAGTATGAAACACAAGGTCAACCCGTGTCTTGGATTTTTCTGTGAGGTGACGCTCGATTATAGCCTGTAGCATCTGCCTACACTCTTCTAAACTGGTGCGCAAGAATGCCTTGTCATATGTGAAATCCACCTAAATCAGAAACATTTTAAATCATTATCAATCCACAAGATTAAAACAGATGTATTCTTTGGAGTATGAGAACTTTGTTGAGACTGTTAATGGTAATGTTCTCAGCCTCTAGGCCAAAAGGTTGGTAGTTAAAATTGGTTTTGGGTCAATCCAAGCCATGAATAAATAGCCTTGTGGAATGAACTTATTTCAGCAAGATGGCTATTAAGGAAATAAAAGCAGAGTAACAAATTTGAGCCACCTGGCTCATTAAATTACTGGCAATTTGGCATGGGCTTAAATTTTTGTTGACTTCAATACAACTGCAGGTAAGTTAGATTCCAGATTTAATGTTGTAATGAAAATACTAACACAAACGAAAGAATGAAAATATTTATTTAGAACTGTTATCCATTTAAAAGCATATGATTGATAATAAATCTATAGCGGTAATTAAGTATAAATGTTCAGAAGTTCAAGACATCCACACACATGTCTTCAATTTTGTCTTAATAAAACATAAAACTTTAAAAATTATTTGCTAACCTGATGAAAAGAGACAACAGTCATCGCAAGGGAATGGAATTTTACTTTGAACTGTGTAACTTGATCAAGTTCATCTCTGTTGAATTGGTCATTTTTGTACAGGATGCCAACCTGGAATTAAAATTATAGAAATTACGCCTAAAGCTTTACCTATATTAACATTAGCACTAAAACACACCGCACAAACTTTTAGCTGCACAAGGATTCATTAAAAAAATAATAGGGCTGTTAACTATTAATTTAATCGTTAACTTTTGAAAAATTAACGATTAATTAATCGTTAATTTTGATTAAAGCCAAAAATTGAAATATATGGTGTCATAAGTAACATATAGTAAACGTACTTGTCGAAAATCGAAATAAAACTGGAATGTCTTCTTTATATGACATCTTTTAACCAACAGCGCAAACAGACAAGTGTATTGACATTATTTGGTTCAAGTGATGAGCGGGTCTTACTGATAATATAACCAGACGAGCTCAACAATCGTTCACATAGCTTTAGTTTAGATTGTCTAGGCTGAAGTTAATGTAGTGGATGTTTGGTTTGCAGGTGATATGTAAGCCAAGTGTTAGAACCAAGGTTAGCAATGTTCCCTTTAAGCAGCGCGGCTGCGCTAATATTTCACCGACTCCATGCAGGAGTTTAGAATCACCGAGCAGCAAATTTTGTAAAATATTGCACACAAAATGAACGTTGTGGAACTTTGCACATGAGTTGTTTTTTTTTAATTTGTACACGGACCAACAATGCCTAGACTAAGAGGGAACATTGCATGGTAGGCAAACGATTTCTCTCAATGGATACCTTTATCAACATTTTGAATATTCACGTCTGTCAATAGTTTAAAACCAAAATGTTCGTGTAAATGTCCGGAAATTAGT
Organism: Ampullaceana balthica; assembly: GCA_944989445.1. Classification (NCBI taxonomy): domain Eukaryota; kingdom Metazoa; phylum Mollusca; class Gastropoda; family Lymnaeidae; genus Ampullaceana; species Ampullaceana balthica. Next base: position 25,207 of record CALYLW010000222.1, read on the forward strand.
TTATATTCATCGGCCCAAAATATTTTACCTTTTGACTTCCAGTACATTTATAAGTGGTGGGTCGATTGATCGTTAAAAAAATTTAATCATTAAAATTGTTTAAGGATTAATCGAAAAATTAATCGTTAATTTCCGCAGCCCTAAAAAATAATACTTCAATTGAGTTATGATAAACCTATACAAAGACAAATTGAAAAATGCCAGTAATTGTTTTTCAACATGCACAATTGATGGTGATGACAAATTATCATCTCAATTTGACAGGCTCTTCCAAAAGTATTCAAAAGAGATTTCATACATGTAGGCTAATAGATGCCTTTAAAGTGGAAATGTCAGACATAGATGTTATCGTTGGCATAGACTCATAGACTGAATAACAAAAGAATCAACAGACAAGAAGAGAAACAAGATACAGTGATCACCCTGGGAACAACTGAAAGATCTTAACTTTGAAGTTAACATTGCACTATGGTATCACAGTCAACAAGAAATCATGAAGAAGACCACTAGGGCTAAAATTGGAAAGGCTAGGTCAGCATTTGTTGTATGAAAGAAGCTAACTTTGAAAGAAAAAACAACAGAAACTTAAACACAAATGTTAAAACAGTTCTACAGTATGAAACAGAAACATGGACAACAGTGCTGACCTAAACAAACAACAAAGTAATGGGGGTGAGACTGCAATCAGGCTTTTAAATAGGTAAATTTATAATATAAAAAAACAGGGTATTAGTAGGCCTGACAAGACGTAACACAACAGCGAACGTTTCGGCAAAGAGCCTTCCTCAACGGACAAATAGTACACACATGAAACGAATAACACGAAATAATAATAAAAAAAAACATTTAGCTGCGGTGAAATCCAAGCATTCCAGTAGGGATAAAGTAAGGAGAGAAAAGTAAGAGCTTATATAGGAAAGGATAGGGTGGGTGTGGCCAATCAATCAGCTTGTCAGTGCGAACACAACGTTGATCCCGTGTGGTGTAAGAGTCCCATACTCATGGATTAGTCTATTCTCCAGACTGACCCGGCCGGGTGTGTTTGTACAGGAAACCAGGGCGGTGACAGACACGCACAAGAAAAAGATGAAGGTGGATAAGGCACACTATTTTTAAACCGCCAGATCTTTCAACCAAACAATGGCTAACATGCAATCCACAGGCATAAAGGAATGTACAAAGATTAAGGAAGACATGAGCTGGAGGGGAATTTCAAAAGTATGGGATGTGCCTAAAGTAAAGGAATTAGATCACTGGAAAATTCTTGAAAATGCCTATGCCCCAAGAGGGGTGTAAGTAAAAGGCATTACAAAGTAAGTAAAAGTAACATTACGATTTTGCTTAAATTTTGCATTAAACTTTGCTTTAAAATTACTGCAGATTGCTTCAGAGGAGTTACAGATTTTACAGGTCAGTCTGGATACTCCATGTAGGATTAAGGACCAATCTGTGCATAACTGACCATTAAATAACGATTAAATTTAAATTAATAGTTAACAGCCCTATTTTTTTTTGATACGCTCCTTTTAGTTCCCTTGCATAATTTCTCAAATCATGATAAACACAAATTCAAAGTTTAGACCTGCCTTGAGTTAAAATTATTAGAGCATTATTATAAAAACTAGTTTGTGCTGCGGCGCCGTTGCGCCCCCTTTTTTTAAGGGCACATACGGCGCCCACCTTTTACAAAAGCCCAACTAACTTGTCCTTGTATGATAAATACGTAATATTAAAATTTCTTAAATGTACACAAAGTATATTATAATAGTTTTTTTTATTTTTATTTCATTTTTTATGTCAAAAGCCCAAGTAACTTATCCTTGTATGATAAATACAAGAAATATTCCTGAAATGTACACAAAGTATGTATATAACATAGGTTGTGCTGCGGCGCCCACTTTTATTTTTCAAAATCCCAACAAACTTGTCCTTGTATGATACATACGTAATATTAAACTACCTTAAATGTACAAAAAGTAATTTTAATTTGAGGCTGTAGGGCGCCTACGGCACCCACTTTATTTTTTGGTCAAAAGCCCAAGTAACTTATCCTTGTATGATAAATACGAAATATTCCTGAACATTAAACAAAGTATTTATATAATAATTTTTACAGTGCTAATCACCACACGATTTTTAAATAATTTTAGAAAGCAGCGCACCAAATTACTGCACCAAAAAATAACTATTTGAGTCAATCAGCACTGCTTACAACGCAAAATTAAAAAGAAACAGAGTGATGTCCCTTAGCGTTAGGCTACATAATTGAGCGTAAATATATATATGATAACATAACGGAAGAGAGTTTATCAAAAGAAAATGTACATCAAACTCAGGAAATGTTAACAAATTGTGACATTTAATTTCTATGATGATTTAGTATGACAAAATATTTGTGGCAGTTTCTAATAGAGTGTTTTCAACCCAAAGACCAACTAATGCAAACTCTTATAACTACCTATACTATTAACAGAAATAATAGTAACATTACCTTAACTACTGACTTGATGATGTACTTTAGGACTTTATCAGCCTCTTTTTTATTTCCTTTGTATTGCTTGAGGACTTTGTGAGCATTATCTAATACACGCCCGGTAGTTTCATCGATGAAAGTCATGGCAATTTTTTTACTGGACATTTTACCCAGCAGCTTCTTCTGTGCTCTCAAGCCTAGACCTCTGGAATCAAAACCTGCTCCTGGTTCAGCCACTGAAATGGACAGTAACAGTTACGTCGTTTAGCTGTTACAGTGACCTGAATAAATGTGTTGTTAAATTCAAAATTTGTGGGGAATTTAATATTGCTGGCTTTATTTGTTTCATGGAAAGCATTTAAAACTATAGGCTTTTTGCTGTTACGTAATATACATGTCTCATGTGTTTGTTTATCCTCATCATTTGAAAGCAATAAACTGTATTATAAAATTTTATACTTGGTATATACTTGTCCTTATTGAAGATGAAAGTATAATTGTAATTTCTAATTACATAGAAATGATTATAAATAATCAAATTCTAATAATAATTTTCTGAAATGAACATAATTTCCTTATGAATGCATGACTTCTAAATCTCAGTTAGAAACAGGTAACTTAATTTTCTTCCACACAAAATACAATTTTAATTTAACTAATACGCCTTTTTTAAATGGCATAAGGAGAATTAAAATTTTACACAACATTAAAGTTAATAGAACCAACACTAAAACAACTATCTATCATGAGCTAACACAATTAAATAACTTACTTTATGTTTAGTTTGTTATGTAATAAGCTCCTTAGGCCAAATGTCACTGTTGATGTAAGAGAGCATTAAAACTCCCAGATGTCAAGGCAGCTACACAGCCTATGGGTATCACTGTCAATGTGTGGCTATGGAACTAGTCATCTGTCATATCTACAGCTCTTATTCAGCACGAACTCAGTAAACAAGACCACAAATCAATCAGGTCTACCAAACTGTGTGGGGGAATCAAGAAAACTGGTTCAGACAATTGATTTATAAAAATTTACTATTTTATATACTAAAGTAATATTTATCTTCATGTACCATATGGGGACTGCTTAATAATGACTGTCACATTATAAGCAATTTTCTGAAAAAGTAAATTTCTGCAAAGCATTATGAAATCTTGTACAATTTTTCCAAGGGCTTTGTATGTTCTTAACTGTGCACCCTAAATAGATAGTACAATTTTTATGTGACCAATAATCATTCTGGGTACCAACTATTCTATTTTTGAATTCAACAAAATTACTACTGGAATTTTTTTTTAAAAGCACAAAATTTTTAATTTATATTTAATGTTTTTTAAACACCTTGTATCAGCCAGCTCTCACTAACCTTTCATGAACTTAAGACTTTCAACACCTTATATAAACAACAAAAAACAAATTTGGTCTTGAACAAAAAAAGATTGAACAACACTCTTTAAAGAATACCTATATACAGAAATAAAGGGGTATTTTGTTCTTTAAATCTAAAAGGTCTTTTAGTATTTCCAAACAAAATTATGTTTAATGAATAAAATGATAATTCAATAAACAGAACTGCATTAAATTGCTAAACTGGGTCAAGGATAGGTAAAGGTATGGGCATAATATTGATTCTTAATAGCTAAAGCAGCACTCAGCATAGAAGATTAAAACACCATCACTGAGCTATAATAAATAGATGTTCAAGCCGATATCAGTAAAGTTTTGTTGAGAGATAGGCATTTGGTCATAAAGTTGAAGCAAGGAATAAGTGTATAATAAAACAGCTGGTGTTGAGTGTTCATGTTTCCTGTCAGTTTTGGGTTTTTTATAATTGCTAGCTCTGACTTTCAGCTTTTATACAACAAATAATTTTTTTGAAATCCAAACTAATGGCTTGAAAATAACTGCCTAAAATACTGATATTTGGCAATAATTTCCAAGTGGTAGTTTGCAGAAGGACACAGCTCAGTGTATCGTATGCTGCAGGTATGCAAGATTTAAGGAGAGAAACTGGAAGAAAAATGTTGTGTTCCTTTATCTGAGTTTTATTTAAAATCTATTTTAACAAAATATACCAATAATAGTCTAGAAGTGTCAGAGAATGAAGCCATGTGCAGAAATGTGAATCTCCCATGATGCCTAAAAACGTGTAAATGTTAATCACTACTTTTGCACTGTACACCTAAACCCTCCAGACCCCCATATACCAAGAGGAGCATTTCAAGGATGGAGGCTGTCCAGCGATGAGCAGAACACATTGTCAGGTGGTGGCAGCATCCTCAAACTTTTGGGCTGGTCAAAATTGCTGGAATGACATAGCTGGCTTTCATGGTTTTTTAAAAATCAATAACACTAACTTGTCCTCCACACTCCTCCTTCAGATAGTGACAAGGCCATGACAAGCAGTTACAGCTCATAAAAGCAAGAACACGGTAGAGGAACTGCTCTAACCGGTAGAGGAACTGCTCTAACCGGTAGAGGAACTGCTCTAACCGGTAGAGGAACTACTCTAACCGGTAGAGGAACTGCTCTAACCGGTAGAGGAACTGCTCTAGCCGCAGGAAGTGGAAAAAGAACTCATTTCAAAAGACTCCTCCTTTCCAGCACCCAGTTCCTGATAACCTTATTGTGAACAGTGAAGTATTCTCCTCTTCAATACCACAGAATGAATTTTTTTTTAAAACCCTCAACAAATTTATAGCTAGAATGACAATATTGATCAATACATTGATCATGGCCCTTCAGATAAAGAAATGTTACACAAGAAACACTACTAGCATTAATGGCTAATAGTTAATAGTTATATTCAATTGTCTTATTTTTTTTTAATTTAAATAATTAAATAATGAAATTATTCACTGGTCACTGATGCAATTGGAACTTTTGGCCAATCCCTCCACACTAAAAAGTTTGGTAAGCACTGCCATATGAATATATTACAAAACTACAGAACAGTTTTGATTATTAATAATCCTTAATTATTATCCAGAAATATTAAGGTTACACATAATTTTTAATATCTAGGTTGTTGTTTTTTTTAATTTTTTTTTATTTTTTAAAAATAATGAATTTTCAACTCAATAAAAATTAAAATATTGGAAATTTATAGAGAAAAAAATATTTCTATATTTAAGTAACCAATAAAAAATTATTATTATCTAAATAATAAAAAAAAGATACCAAAAGTGAAGCATTAAAAATATCTAAGTCACTAACCACACCTCTGAGTGCACCATGGAACTAACTGAATTGCCATGTCAAAACCTAATATGAGCAACAAGGGCAGACAAGACAGTAACAGCTGAGCACATAAACGTCATAACATTAACTGAGCTGGTTGGAGGATATTTGGCTGGAAAGCCACCACCACCCCACCCCCAAATCAAATAACAGGGGTTCTCTTAATCTGATATTGCCAGCCCTGATGTATAAAAAAAAAGCACAGTATTTAAAAGTCTGGTAATCTCTCTAAGCTGACCATGTTACATAACTGAATGAGATATTATCAGAAGAAGTTAACAGAAAATGGGAAGAAGGGAACAGAGAAGTTGGAAGAAGAGAACATGTGGTAAGAAGATAAAAGACTAGTTGCAGGTGAGAGAGATGTTTTACAGGAAAAAAGATGTGAACAGACCATTTAGAGAATGGGAACAGAAAAATCAGGAGACACGTTGGAGGATGGGAAAGGACAAGCAGAAGAACAGGAAGGACATCAGTCGGCCAGAAATGCAATATCTGCATCAAGATGTATGGGTCTGAGAGTGGAATTGTTGGAATGTTTCCTGATCGTCTGTCAAAGTAAAACATGGCAACAAAGGGAGGTTACACAAGGTTTCATTGTTAGACGCAGGATGCTCGCATTTTCCACTGTTTGTTTTCATCCAACATTTCGAGGTGTGTAACAACAGCCAACATTGTTAGCTGGCAGTTGCATTAACAATGACGACATTAGAAAACCTGACTCACAAATTCCGATTTAGAGGACCGTTAAAAAGTCTAGTGTTTGGGGGATTTTACAAAAGGTAAAGTCTGAAAATTTTTCAATAAATTTTAAAACTATCATTACCAACAATGTTGAATTAAATAAGCATTGCATCAAACTACATTGACAAATGCAAATTTAAACCACAATGCCGACAGTTAGTTTTTATGGAAGTGGGTAATATTGGTCTTCGCGTCGGAATTTTCTTCACTACAAAATTAGCACCAACTCTCTACCGTGTGAATAACCTCCATATTATATTCGTCTACTTGGATCTCTCTTTTCTTTTGTCGCAGCCATTGGGAGTGGGTAGGACATAACATATTTTAGGTGGACAGGGGCATTGGCCTAGGAATGGTGGGAAGTATTTGGTGGTCTGTCACTGAGTCCCTTTCTATTTAGGGGAGGAACGATTTCACTCGGAAAATTGATATGTTGAAAGTGAAGCGCGCACAAATCGTGGTCCACCCAGCACGACAAATACCTTGGATACACACCACAATATATTAGTTTTATTTAAGTCAGAGATTATGCTTCAGGGAGGTGATAGTTATAATGTGAATTCGCTGGGGTTGTTGTGCTATCAAATATGTTTTAGTGGCTCACGATCACATTTATCAGCGTAGGACGAAGGACAAGCAGCAAGGGAGGGCAGTCGAGACTACGCATTTTTAAGAGGTGAGGGGGTTAAAGGGTTAATATTTTGAAAATGTAGGTCTAAAAAGCGATTGAAAGTAAGCCTATAATTCAATAATTTCCCCAAATGTAACCGGTTTAAACTGGCTATTTCTGATATCTTACAGACGCTCCTTCCATAGATAAGATTATTGCGTCCTCCGCTTATCCATGGTTTATGCATACTATTTCGGAAACAATAATAGTTTACAAATTATAGGCCAAGAACATCGTATAGATTGAGAGTAACCATTTTTCATGTCCGACCTTTTAATGGGATTAACATTTTAGATAACTTATAACTCTGTCAATTAAAAAATAACGGTACAAGTAATTATTAACTTTATTGTTAATACGTTTTTTTTTCGGGCAGGTCACTTGATGGATGAACAATGAAAGAAACACTGCTAAGAATTCATGCTAAACTATGGAAACAATACCCCCACCATCACCATACCAAAATGAACGGACTTGCGACAATTGAATGTTTTAATAATAGATGATCTAACAACCAGTCTTCATTTAGAAGTTATACCCGGTAGCTTTCGTGGGCGTAGACAGGGAGCGCGTACAAGTTATACCCGGTAGCTTTCGTGGGCGTAGACAGGGAGCGCGTACGAGTTATACCCGGTAGCTTTCGTGGGCGTAGACAGGGAGCGCGTACAAGTTATACCCGGTAGCTTTCGTGGGCGTAGACAGGGAGCGCGTACAAGTTATACCCGGCAGCTTTCGTGGGCGTAGGCAGAGAGCGCGTACATGCCTGACTGAATGTTCTTCTTGGATCATCTGTAGCTTTCACCAATCTTGGGCTGCGACCACAACATACCATTGTGCAACAAAGACAAGCCATTGTGTGAGCATCGCACGACACTGTGTAGCGAGAACATTGACCTCTAATAAGACCAATTCATGCGTGTCATTGTGTGGGCGAACAGTCTTTTCGGTAAATAAATGTTTTGACAAATGTTAGTATTGAGCGGTATTACAAGTTTCATTTTAAAATAAAGATTGAAAAGTTTCCAAATGTGAAGACCGAATGTGGATTGAATAATATTCCTGTAGAATAACATGGCTCCAGTGTTACAGGCGGCAGAATCGTCTTTATGAATAAAAAGAGTTGTAATGATATTGAGATAGGAATCTATGTGATATCAAATAAGTGACGGTTGATCAGACGCAAAACGTTGCTAGTATAGCAAGAAAGCTTGTTAAACCTCTGAACGAAACCATTTATAAAATACACGTCCATGAAACGTCCGAATTTCATCATTTATACAATCCACTTTCTTGAAAACGTCTGGAAGTCACCATTTATACAATCCATGTCAATGAAATGTCTGAATTTCATCATTTATACAATCCACTTTCTTGAAAACGTCTGGAAGTCACCATTTATACAATCCACGTCCATGAAACGTCTGATATGCATCATTTATACAATCCACTTTCTTGAAAACCTCTGAGAGGACAACTCAAACGTACGCAATGTCAGAAAATAATAATAATAATAATAAAACATTAGGCATTAGTATCTGAAGTAAAATCGAAACGATCTTTCTCGCCGGTATAAACATGAATACTATAGACTATAACTAATATAATTATATTCTGCTACCAGTAGGGACGGTCCCTTGTTGGCTCCCACTGTAATAACGAGATATCAATGAAGGTTGGTTTTTTAACAACACAGCCGCGAGGCAAAGAAATACAAACTTGATAGACGTACATCGATCAGATGTACTGCCATAAATGACAGGATAGGAATGACATTCCTAATCACTTGAACAAATAATAAATGAGGATAGGACGGGTGTGGGGGACCAAACAGAAAGTTTCTAGCTTCTCTATCTACTATCTAAACTCACAGGCAGCGAATGTATGTATACATGGCCCAGGTAACAGAGCAGTGAATGTATATATACATGTCCCAGGTAACAGAGCAGTGAATGTATGTATACATGGCCCAGGTAACAAAGCAGTAAATGTATATATGCATGTCCCAAGTAACAGAGCAGTGAATGCATATATACATGTCCCAAGTAACAAAGCAGTGAATGTATGTATACATGGCCCAGGAAACAGAGCAGGACATTTATTTACATGTAAAGATGGCCAATGAACTGTGATGAGATTTGGCGCATACCAACTCCGCCCCTGATTTAATCAAACCGGTTGTCGGGAACAACATGATCGAAATCTAATCCCTGCGATAGTCGAGGCTCCTCCCAAGTTGGCTTATCGCCCATGTTAATCTCTGAAACAACGATTATTGACAAGGGAGCAAATCAATAAAAGGTAAAGGTAATATTTGATGATAACAACGACAGGAAAAGCTAATCACTGTCAGCATTTCTCCAGATGTATGTGCCGAGTTGTAGTCCTGTGACTACTTTAGACGCCGGTTAATGAACATCAACTGGTAGCCATCTTGACCTAATAAACATCAAGTCGTGGTGACTTCTAGCACATTTCTAAGTTTATTCTTTAACTAGCTGAACCCATTGACATGAGAATATCTATGTTAAATAATGAGGTTAATTATTTATATAATTTCGAGGGTAGGTTAATTATTGTATCAAAATGTCAGAATTGTCCGTGAAAAATAATATACCCCAATGAACTAATCCGTCCCTTTTTTCTCTTTTTTTCGGTGTGATACTTAATGTTACTTAAAGTACAACTTTGTATTACGCAATAATTAAAATGAAATTAAGCCACCGTTGTCATTTGGATCTACATCTTAAAAGACTTTACAAATATCACCAAAAATTTGGAACTATAGTTGACACTGTTGCCTAGTGTTTTGACAAATGAACTCGCTAGATATTGCATGAGCAGTGTTTTTAAAGATTCCTTTTTACGAGTTAACATTATTATTTAAATTGGGTACCATGTGATTCCTATAATTCAATAATTGACGCTCAAGGAAAGTTTCGTTTTTCCATATACGCCCAGTATCGAATAACATTCTAACAAGTACACTTCAAAGTAGCAAAAGTATTTTTAAAATAAAAAATAAAAGGGGTGAATAAAAATAATGAGAACAAAGTTGAAAGTCACTATAAGTATAAGCCAGCCAGTAAACATTCGTTACTGCAAAGTGTAATTACTCAAGTGAGTTATTGCTTTGCACCATGCTCTTTAAATGTTACATTGTACTGAAAATAGAATTACAAAATATATATGTGATATTGATATTACATCTGTTAGGAAGCACAAATCCTCCGGGACAACTCGGCATCACGTGGTGATAAGGTACACACAATGAGAAACAGCATAAGAAACCCGTTACAAAATTGTACCCAATAATTATTTGATAAATAATTGTCTTTTCAGCGGTAGTAGGGGATGTCTCGTTTAACTAATGTTTTTATTTTCATGCACACTTTTCATTTCACTCCAATAGATATACATAATTTAAAGCAAATTTTTGTTTCCATGTGAGAAGTAAATTACACTGAATTGGTTTGAGTATTTTTCGGAAAACTCAAATTCGCCCAGTAAAATACAACCAATATAATCCCGAAATTATTGGAATTGTTGCGGGGGGGGGGAGAATTGTCACACACGATAAATTATCTTCAATAAATCATCAATCTCCTGCGGCTCATTCTTTGAGCATGCTTTTAAAAATGCAAGCGGTCATTTCGTTCCGTTGACAACAAAAGCCGGAGCGAAAACAAAAGGGCACTAAAATGCCACGGGAGCCAGCCAAAAATGAATGAAATTAAATAAAACCAGGTATTGTTAGATAATAAATTAACTGTTCGCTTTTTTATTTTAGATTTTGTTATTTTGACAAATTAAACGTTATCAGTCAAGAACCGACAGTTACCCTTTGTGGGCTGTGAACAGGCACTGTTTTATACATGACATGCGCACATTCATGAACAGGCACTGTTTTATACATGACATGCGCACATTCATGAACAGGCACTGTTTTAGAAATTAGATGCGCTCATTCATGAACAGGCACTGTTTTATATATATGACATGCGCATATTTATGAACAGGCACTGTTTTAGATATATGACATGCGCATATTCATGAACAGGTACTGTTTTAGACATGACATACGCATATTCATGTTCCCTTTCAGGTTATTAAAAAAAAATAGAAAAAAAGATGGGAGTATGAGAGCAAAGGGTAAATATGTGCAGCTGAAGGAGCCATAGTATATAGGATATTGCGCTTGGGGGCCGTCCATAAACGTACGTCACGCTCCAGAGGGGGGGGGAGGAGGTAAAAGGAACTGACAGTTTGTGACAGGGGGAGGGGGGTCCAGCCATGTCTGACGTCACGGTGTTTTATATTAAATAATTATTTTGTTAATTAAAAAAAAATTTTGTTCGAAAGTATGACGTAATTTAGGGGGGGGGGTCCGAGATTTGTGACAGTTTGGGTACAGGTTGGGGGGGGGGTTAAAACTGGTCAAAATAGCGTGACGTACTTTATGGACGACCCCTTGTTAGATCTGAAGTAGACTTAATCCCGATCCCAGCACAATATGCAATGGTCAACTTTCTACTTTTCAAAACGTTTTTTTTTCTTTTCCATACCACTCAACTAACTGATAAATAAAATTTTCCTAACATTATACCGGAGTACGATTTATGTTTCCAACAGTCAACAGGGTTTAATTACAATATCTAAAATAAAATTCCAGGAGTTTTCCGGAAGAAAATTGAATATACCACGTCATATTAAAGGTAATAAATCAGTCGCTCAATATAATAATATAACACTGAACTAATATATCGCGCAAAAAGACATCTTGAACCATGAATATGTAGTTTAATTAATTAATAAGTATAAAATTTCAACTGTTCCATAAGTTTGTATTGAAGCCAGCAAACCCTTTATAGACAGAAGTTGTAAACAGGCAGTGGTAAACGCCCAATAAGGAAATAACAAAATTCCTTCCATTTTAACTCCAATGATTATAACATAACATAATCAAGGTTGTTGTTTTTTACGGAACAAATTAATGCTCCTTTACCTTTTTTAAACTTAGAAAAAAGAAGAAAAACTTGCCATTAATTTAACGTTGAAATAACCGGTAATCACATTAAATGAACCCAGATTATAAGTTCGTTAGTTACGTCATTAACAAGAACACATATTAACGTTAGTAAAATCATTAACATGTGCACAGACCCTAACAATTTAGGTTTTCATTCAATGAAAAAATTAATTGTCATGAACACTTCCTCAAATCATGCGATTTTAAAGTATATATGGAACCCGATTGTCTCGTACGGTGATTTTTAAAATAAGTCTTGTTCATATTATTATAAAAACACGTTATAATATAGCTATACATGTAACTGAATCAATTTAACCAAATGACATCAATTTCAGGAATTTAAAAAAAAATTCTAAGTACCGCGATGTGGAACAAAGTGCAGTTATTCTCATATTTTTTTTAAAATAGCAAAGAAAACATGAGTTCTGTATGAAAATATTTGTTTCACTAGATTTAACCCGCGGCGCATACGCCGCAGAATTGCTCAAAGATAGTGCAAAGAAAGGGGGGAAAGAACGGACACAAACTACAGCAGGAAGAAATCAAAACGACACGAGTGAACGTCTGACGGACTGCCGACGCATTGTTGGTCTCGAGACATGCGGACTGCGGTTAGCTACCTGCCCCCACCCTTTACCAACCCTAGCTTGCCAACCATAAAATGTGATTGGCCGACACTAGCGATCCTATTTTTACATCGTTCCCTTTTCAAAAATTAAACATTTAAGCATAAAACAATTACGTCATATAATATTTTTATACAAAATCGATCGCAGCGCCACCTAACATAACCTAAAAATATTATATGACGTCATATCCGTTACATCCACACATTCATACATACAGACGCGGGAATTATGTATATGAGTGATGATTGATATAGATAGATATTTTAATTAGTTTGCTTTTCTCCCAAATAATTACACAAATTAATGGGGTGACAATACCCTTTATGGCAAACACTCCCGTTTACACATAGGACAGCATCAGACCACCTGATAGTTATCATTGCTGAAAGCCCAGTTTCATACTCTGACAAGGCATTTGATCAATTAACGATGAACGTAGTGTATAAACGCGCGTGTGTGTGTGTGGGGGGGGGGTGCAGCAATCAAAATGAAATAAACATTTTTTTTAAAAAATTAATAAACAGGGCACTTTTCTTTCTTTTTTTTTAAATTTACACTACAGAAGATTATTCCATCCTACTTTCTTTTTATTAGAAGGCACAGACTGATCTGGCCTCTTTGGCAAGACAAGCAGCTTTCACAGACCATGGCATTAGGGGAAATTGTGTTAAACAATGTCCTGATTTCTTGATTGACCCCAACTAATATCAGGTGCCAATTGAACCCGTGATCCCCGTACGCCAGCCAGACCACATGCCGCTTGACCACCGTGACCCCCACCACATCAATAAAATCAATATGACGTGCAACCACTAATACATAGTTTCTTAGATCTGGTATATGACGTGCAACCACTAATACCTAGTTTCTTAGATCTGGTATATGACGTGCAATCACTAATACCTAGTTTGTTTTTTTTATCTGGTATAGGACATGCAACCACTAATACCTAGTTTCTTAGATCTGGTATAGGACATGCAACCACTAATACCTAGTTTTTTTAGATCTGGTATATGACGTGCAACCACTAATACCTAGTTTCTTAGATCTGGTATATGACGTGCAATCACTAATACCTAGTTTGTTTTTTTATCTGGTATAGGACATGCAACCACTAATACCTAGTTTCTTAGATCTGGTGTAGGACATGCAACCACTAATACCTAGTTTTTTTAGATCTGGTATATGACGTGCAAGGGGCCGTCCATAAATGACGTCACGCGATTTTGGTCGATTTTTCACCATAAACATTTAGAGTCCCCCCCAATATGACGTCATAAAGCTCTGCCCCATCCCATATGTATTTAGTGTAAGGTTGCACTCTAATATCGTACCACAAGTGAAGTCATGTAAAACGTCATAAAATAAATTGTAAGAGTAAAAAATCAAATATTTAAGAGGAACTTTTATTTAAAGTTGCCAATTTTGATGTGATGTCACATTTCTCAAACACCCTCCTCCCCCTCGTCACAAATGTGTGGACCGCCCTCCCCTAGGTGCGTGACGTCATTTATAGACGACCCCCAACCAGAAATACCTAGTTTCTCAGATCTTGTATATGATGTGCAACTACTAATACCTAGTTACTTAAATCTGTATATGACGTGCAGCCACTAAAACCTAGTTTCTTAAATCTGGTATATGATGTGCACCCACAAATACTTAGTTTCTTAGATCTAGTATATGATATCCATCCAGTGATAATGAGTTCCACAAGTTTGGTATAAGACACGCAACCACTGATATAGAGTTCCATAAGTTTGGTATATAGACACGCAACCACTGATATAGAGTTCCATAAGTTTGGTATATATGACACGCAACCACTGATATAGAGTTCCATAAGTTTGGTATATGGCACGAAACCACTGATATAGAGTTCCATAAGTTTGGTATGTGACATGCAACCACGGGCGTATTCAATTGGGGGGGGGGCACAATCACGAATCAGCTGCATTTTCAACGTCCTGTGTCAAGACATACCTTCCAAAATCCAATTTAGGATTTCAGTTGTGTCTGGCTGTTGAACTTGTAATATTGTCCTCAATGCCAATGATAAGTCAGATGCTGCAGACGCCCCAAAATCTTCTAATAACGAAATTTTGGGAATCCTGCGATTGCTCTACTTTTCGTTCTTTTTGAGCCTGTAAACATTTTTTGTCCCCCCCCCCTGGAAAAATACCTAGCGACGCACATGCACTGATATAGAGTTCCATAGGTTTGGTATATGACATGCAACCACTGATATAAAGTTCCACAAGTTTGGTATTTGGTACTGTATTTACAAAATTACATAGATTTTCATTTTGCAAACACAGTTACAAGGTGACTCGGTTCAACCTGATGGAAGTGATACAGACTACAACGAACCACGGGACGACCATTGCGATTAAACTTCTTGGTGAAATCTTGAGAACGAGGCTACGCCTAACAGGCATGCATAGCCTTGAACTCTTGATTTAATTGTGTGTATTTGTCTTGTTATTATTTCTGGATCAGGATCTTCATCATGGATTCCTGTTTTGCTAAGAATTGCTCCATCAAATTAACAGTCGATGACGGTGATGCGTCCATTTCTGAACATTTATATGAAATTTTGTGTGTGTAACTATGTTTAGGAAGATTTAGAGTGCAATGTGTTTTATGTAGTGGGTCCAGCTGTAGGCTAGGGTACTGCGCAACATAAGTGAACAAATAATAATAATAATAATAAAATATTGCAGATTTGGGTAGGAAGCGCCATAAGAATATTTTTAGATGAGCAAAGCTTATTCAGTGAATATTAATATACATATACTATAGTGAGGTGAACATAGCAACTTGTCTCCTAAATATGTGGCCCAAATTGTAAACAAAACCCATAAAAGACAAATTACAATTTGACACATGATAGCAACATGATCTCTATCCATTGACATTGAATGGTTATGGAAAATGTTTTTAATAATCATTGGAGAAATGTTTAAACAGAAATAAAGTGTGTGGAGGTGGGGGGAGGTAGTACAAATCATTCAATAAAAATTTGTTATAAAAATATTTACACAGCTGAAACCCTAAACCAAAACTCATGAAATCATCCAAAATGTCTACATTGACACTCAGCCATACTCAAAGTCATAAGCTAATCATACAAATTAACTTTGAGGTTCCAGATAAATCCTCACAAGAAAAGTGGAAACTTCAAACTAATTAGTAATTAGCCCTGAAGTTTAAAAAACAAAGCATGTAATAAAATTATTTTTAATTTAGATATGCATAGAGCACTATTGGCCATATTACATATAAGCCATAGCTAAAGGCTATTGAGTGAACTAATATTTATTTGATAATAAAACATGGCACAGGTAGAGTTCACTAAGTCCATTAAACACATTAATCAAAACAGAGTAATAGATACTGTGTATTGTACATACTTAAATACATTCTCATAACAATGTTCCCTCTAAGGTTCATTGGTCCGTGTGCAAAGTGCAAAGTAAAAAAAACTAGTATGCAAAGTTGCAAAACATAAAAAAAATGTTTGCAATATTTTTTAAAATTTGCTGCACTGGCCTGGTACTGTAATTCTAAACTGCTGTGCGGAGGCTGTCAGATATCTGAGCAGCCCCACAGCTTAGAAGGGACATTGATTCATGCATAGATTAATATAATTATAAAATACTAGATGCGCCCCACGGCGCAGCATACGCCGCAGAATTGCTCATGCATAGTGCAAAGAAAGTGGGGAAAGAACAGACACAAACTACAGCACAAAGAAATCAAAACAATGAGAGTGAACGTCGGTGGGGGGTACCACCGATGCCTTGTTGGTCTTGAGACATTCGCACAGCGGTTATCTACCTGCCCACCACCCTTCACAACTCTAGCTTTCCAACCATAAACTGTGATTGGAAGACCGTAGCGAGAGTCAGCCATTCGCAATAAAGGGGGAAAATAACAGGCACAAAAACACATTTTAAAAAAAAATGTTTAACTGTTTTCGCTGGGGCTTGAACCCAGGACCTTCCCAGTGTAAGGCGGACGTGATAACCACTACACTACGAATCTCATGTTATTCTGTGAAGGAACAACGCAAGTGAATGCAAGAACGATTGTTGGTCTCGGGACATTGGTCGACCCCGGCGAGGATCATTCGTCATGCTTGTTTGCACATACTCGCTTTGGTGAATTATAAAAAATCATATTTATAGATAAGCCAATAAAATTAAATGTAAGTTGCTAAGGGAAATCTGTACTGATGAATTGACAATAGGCCTAATAATACTAATGACTAATGTCACAACAAACTATAACTATACTATTATACAGATATTTATTTAAGTCTGTTAAGTTTATGCCTATACTTATACAGTGGGGCCCACTTAACTCGAGCCCTGGTTAACTCGCCAGCTCTACTAAGTCGACGTTTTTTTTTGGAACCGCCAAATTCTCTCTTTGTCTTTGCATTTTCTCATCGGTTAATTCGATTATTTTAAGTCGCCGAACCCTAATACCTCGAGCACATAAGAGGGTCAAATTTGCCACTTAGTGTTGGTTATCTCGATCCCCATGACCAATCGTCAGCTTTTGAAAATGTTACATGTGATTTTTTATAACCAAGTGAAGGCATAAAATTTCTGCCTCTCTGGTGACGTCACAGCCCGCTTGCTCACAGCGCTGTGTTACTAACTTAAATCGCAAGCTTTTAAAAATGTTCTTATCGATAGGGCTGAACCGATCGGTTTGGCTACTCGGCATCGGCCAATTTTCGTATACTCGGAGATACTCGGCAATCGGCCGCATAAGTGATGCCGAGTATTACATGATTGCTCCAATAGCAAAGATGCACGCATAATCGCATGTCTAAAACGTTTAGTTTTGTATGGAATAACAAAATGTACCATGTGTAGACTTGTTGTCATTGGCAACCATTCATCCTTCAACCTCATTTTGACTCCATTACTACTGCTTTGTTCTCATTGTTTCATTCATAAGAAGTGGCCGTGTGCAAAAGCCATTTAACTACTGGTTAGAATGAATTAAAATGTATCAAAGTTGAAGGTTCAAAAGGAGTTCCTAATTTATTTTTGTACACTTTTATAGAGAAGAGTTCGCTTTGTTATGAGTCATATATAGGTCATGATAAACAAATAACGGCAACGCCTTTGTGTAAAAAAAAATATCGAAAATCATGTGCATGTACATTCTCATTTATTAACGCTAGTGATGGGACGAAAAATCATAGGTTGCTTACTGTAAACAAGGCTCCCCAGATTTTAAAATATATAACAGACTACAGATAGTTTACCCACCCCCACTCTCAATCTCCCACACCATTGTTGTTGGTTAGTCCGATTAGCGCTCAAGTTACCGAAGGAATTCCGATTCCATTATAAGCTGAGGGTTTTTGACGGGGTGGGTTATGTATTTGTGTAGCTTGTAAGGAAAGTCACCAGTCACCAGCGGACCCTGCGCGCACGAGGTGTGTCGGGCAGGACTAGATGAATTCCTTATACATGTAGTTATGTACTAGGGAAAAAAAACTGCGTTAACGCAATAAAGGGCTATATTTAAACTTAAACTGTCCTTAAAAACGAACGGTCTTAACAACCTTAGGAAAGAGTGAAGAAATAGGGTCCCGATATTCCGATTAATCGGCCCATCACTAATTAACGCACATCATGTATATAATTATTAAGAAATTTCAAGCGCATGTTAATATTTTGTCGCCATATTGGTTTTCGTTTAACTCTGTGATCGGCCATTTTTCATACCCCGAGGCCGTCGACTTAAGCGGGCCCCACTGTACTATATTTATATTAATATTATAATTATTATAAGTTATAAGTCAAGCCAAGCTTCATTGATGTGAAGATGGAGACTGTGTTACTGTGTATGTTAACTTAATATTCCTCCCATGACCCATGTCCAATTGTACTGCAATTAGCAATTGTAATGACTTGACATGATGACATGATGAACTGTACTCTTACCATTACTACAAATTATAAACTATACTATTCCTTACTAATTTAACTTGAGTTAAGTGGAGTTAAGTCTAAGTCAGTTCAGTATAATACTAATAATATTTATATAAAAAATAGTTAATACTATACCTATGCCTATAGTCAGTATAGTCAATAGTATAGTTAGTTAAGTTAACAGTATAATGATAATAGTAATAGTATTGTTAATTATACAGTATACATTTTTAGGTAATCCTGCAGTTTCGACACGTATATTATTTCACAGCGAAATTTAATTTTCGTGAGAACTTACGTTTTTAACTTATTAAATGCATTATTATATTATATGTTGTATTTTAGCTATTACAGCGCTAATTTGTAATTCTTATTAATTTCTATGGCATTTGTTCGGCTCTCAACATTAAATAGTTCCAACGTGATGCAACCATTTTGTCTTTGTTTATTTATCACTCTAATTGCCGGGTTGTCACACTAAGACGCCAAATGAAATTTTCTCACTAACAAACAAAACTAAATACGAATCAAACATCTAGTAACAGAATAAAAAATGAAATTTTCTTTAAAATATTTATTGATCTTCTAAGAACATTAAAATAGATGAATAATACTTTTTTAAAAATATATTCAATATTCAGTCAGTAAATTTATGGTTAAAAAAATCTGACAAGCAGAGTGCTAGACTGCTAGATAAAATGGATGCATCATGACCATATTTAATCCGATTATGTATCACATAAAGCCGAAAAAAAGCATTAGAAATTAATAAAACTTACAAATTAGCGCTGTAATAGCTAATACCTAAATACAACATATAATAATAATAATGCATTTAATAAATTAAAAACGTAAGTTCTCACGAGAAAATTAAATTTCGCTGTGAAATAATATATCAGTGTAGAAACTGCAGGATTACCCATTTTTAATGTATTTATTATCGTAGTGTTAACTTGCACGGTATCATTCCGTGTAAGTTTTTTTTTCTAAGTTACACGGTATTTGCACATGCGCAGAAACGGTTTTGTAGTCAGTTATTTATAACGTTTTAAAATTCACCAAAAGTATAGAACTTTCCGTGGTCTCATGATTGATTTGAGAGTTGGACTGGAGAACGGAATGTAGAAGAACAGGCATGGGTTCGATTTTAGGTAGTAGGTAGAGACAAATATTTTTTCTTTTTTTTTACAATTCTTAAATTCTTATAATTACGATTAAATTAGATCTTTTACTTTTAGGGTCAGGGTTAGAGTTAGTTGTCTATTTTTTACATTAAAATAGAAAAACAAATATATTGAAATCAATTTAAAATTCTTATTATAATTACTATTAAATTAGATCTTTTAGTTTTAGGGTCAAGGTTGGGGTTAGCTGTCTATTTTTTACATTAAAATAGAAAAACAAATATATAGGCCTATTGAAATCAATTTAAAATTCTTATTATAATTAATAATTACTATTAAATTAGATCTTTTAGTTTTAGGCTTAGGGTCAAGGTTAGGGTTACGGTTAGTTGTCTATTTTTTACATTAAAATAGAAAAACAAATATATTGAAATCAATTAAAAATTCTTATTATAATTACGATTAAATTAGATCTTTTAGTTTTAGGGTCAAGGTTAGGGTTAGTTGTCTATTTTTTACATTAAAATAGAAAAACAAATGACAAATGCAGTAATACTGGTACTAAAACTAATTAAATCAATTTAACATTCTTATAATTACAATTTTATTGTAATTATTAGTTTTAGGGTCAGGGTTAGGTTTAGTTGTCTATTTTTTAACATTAAAACATTACCGTACCGTGCAAGTTATTTTTTTACTAACTTACACTTACACGGTACCATACCGTGCAAGTTATTTTTTTACAACTTACACTTACACGGTATCATACCGTGCAAGTTAACGGCACCATTTATTATTTAAAGTTATTAACAATCGACATCGTAGTAGTAATACTAGTAGTAATATAGTAGTATAGTATAGATTAGTAATAACTAAATTTAATAATAAACTTGACTTAGTTTACTTAGTAACTTAGACTTAGTTTTAGTACTTTTAGAGACAGAACTAGAACAAACTACACACATTCAAACTATGAATTAATTTTTAAATTGTATCTTACCTTCTGATCCCTTTTTCCAGGATTATTATTGGGCTTTGATTTAATGTTAATTACTAGAAATCCGGAGCCTTCAAAACTTTTTAAAAGTTATTTCCTGTTACATGTAACTTATAATTATCTTAATCTACAGGTTGCAGCACCCCTATTGATAAGTGGTTTTAATACAATGGACAAGAACTCTTGGCCAGATATATACAAATTGACAGAAGTTAGAACGTCAATATCGACAGTAACACTGCACCGTATTAATTTAGAAATATGACTTATAAAAAAATCATATAGAATTTGGTACTCTAACAAATTTAATTAAATTAACTTAAATTTTAGAAATTTAATCCTCATTTTCTATTATTTGTAGTGCCATGTAATAAATTATCTGCGTTTGTTACATCACTTGTAAACAGCAAACAGGCAAGACAAATAAGGCGGTGTTTAATTACCTTTTTAAATCCTTTATATTAACTTCAAAAAAGAGCTGCCAGATTCATTACTGGAGAATATTCAAAACTGACAAGAATAACACCATTAGTTAAATCATTAAACCTTGAAACACTAGAGGATAGAAGAACCAAGAGCAAAGTAGTAATCATACATAAAGCAATTAATTCTAATTTAGAAATACAACACAAAGATAACTTAATACAACCCTCAGATAGACATAAGGATAAAAACACCTTTCTTATTCCGTATGCAAGAACAAACACATACAAGTTTTCCTTCTTCCCGTCCGGAATTCGGGCGTGGAATGGGTTGCCTGAAGAATCCAGGAAAACCAACACTTTATCAACATTTAAATATCTAATAAAAATGCAGGACTAAATACAAACAATAGATAAGCGTAGGACGCAATAATCTTCTGTATAAAAGGAGCGTCTGTAAACAGATAAGATAAGATAAGATAACTTGTGGTGTCTGGTTGATTGTTTGCCGAAAAAAACTTTGGATCGATTTTTAACCCACTTCCTCGTAAGCTAGCCAGCTGAAATTTTGCAGACAGACTCGATAAAAATGATGTATCAACATTTCAGATCGATCGAATGTACTGTAATTAAATTATTAAATTTGTAGATTATATTTATTTATCTATCTCTAATTAACATGTTATCTTTTTTTTTGCTATAGTGTCGTGGTGCGTATTATATTGTACAACCTTTCCTGTCGCGCAATAAGGTGCGTATTATATTGACAATACTTTAAAAAAAAACATATTCCCGATCGGTGTGCATTATATTAAACATGTTTTACGAGACATAACTAAAAGTTTGTATTTTTGGATTGTCTTGCGCTGCGTATTATATTGAACACTAGTTTGTGCTGCGGCGCCCCCTTTTTAAGGGCGCCTACGGCGCCCACCTTTTTCAAAAGCCCTACTTACTTGTCCTTGTATGATAAATACGTAATATTAAAATTTCTTAAATGTACACAAAGTATTTTATAATAGAGTGTTTTTTTTTGTGGTCAAAAGTCCAAGTAACTTATCATTGAATGATAAATCTATATATATAATTCTCTTCGTGGTTGGACCCTGCGAGGCAACAAGAAGCTGCATGTGCATTTTTAGAAAGCAGCGCACCAAATTACTGCACCAATGCATCAAAAGGTGTGCAAATTAAATATGCGCTGTAAAAAAAATTATATGACGTCATTGTTTTCGCTCATATTTTAATTTTGTAAAAAGGGAACAATGTAAAAAGAGGATTTGATGATGGTTAATTATAACATAAAAAAACATCAACCCCTATTATAAAATACTTTGTGTGCATTTCAGAAAGTTTAATATTTCGTATTGATCAAACAAGGACAAGTTAGTTGGGCTTTTGAAAAAGGTCGGCGCCGTAGGCGCCCTAAAAAAGTGCACTAAAGGGGTAAAAGAACCCTCCATGAGCAAGTCTGCGGCGTATGCTACGCAATGTTCCCTCTAAGGTTTGCCGGTTGTTGTGCAAAATAAAAAAAACTCGTGTGCAAAGTTTCACAGTGTAACATTTTTTGTGTGCAACTTTTTTGACATGCAACAAAAATACATGCATCAATTGGACCGATATACTTTATGTGACAAAAACTTTTATCAAAATAACATAGTAGATTATAATTAAATAAACAATCATTAGAAATGTATATTCCTGTTGAACGGTATTTATCATGTATAAAGTAACCAAATGCCAACGTACCCATATGCCGCTAATATATTCTGGAGGCACTCTGACGTCTGTCTTTCAACGAGATCCATCTTTTATAGACTTCGTCAAAGTTGATCTGATGTCCATCATTCTGATACGATTTAATCCTCATAAGCATGTCTAAATGTAACTCCTCCCAATCTATTTCTAGATTTTACTTTTATAGAATTCATTAGGGTGAATCCACGTTCGCAATCAGCGCTCGATGTAAGAAATGTAGCACAAATACACAAAAGGATTGCAATGTCGCTGAATTGTTACTCAGTCATGAAAAACTGAATCACCTCGTCGAAAGTCTGCATCAACCCACTTTTCTTTTTTTCTGCAAGCACAAATATTAAATTACAATACTGATCCATAAGTTTCGGCAAAATGTCTTCGTAGCTTTTAAAGAAATTCCTTGTATCTAGAAAGTGTAGTCCACCAAGTTCTGCTTGTCCATAATTAAAATTTGACGTGTTGGCTAACGCTGACATCTCAAATATTCGCCTTTGCAACAAATCGCTTTCAGTAAAATGAGAGTCGATGTGCAAACACAGACATTCAACGAATTTGAGGGTGGGATTTATGTTTTCACCCTCACAGCCTGAAAGCATTTTAGCAACATCTGCAGAACAATGAACATTTTCACCAAGGTACTGTCCTCTTAGGTAATTGACTCTTCCTTTTCCAAACTGGTATGCTTCGATGTTCGTTAGATTTTTCCTTTGCAACTGCTTGCTAAATCCGGCGAGTTCTCCAACTAGTTCATCAATGACACTAAGAACAGTTCGAAACTGTGGGTCTCTGAGCTTCTTTAAACAATATTTATTGACTGGGTAATTATACAAGCGTACCTGCTCTTTGCAGTATTCAGTCAGTACTTGTATGTTTCTCAAACAAATGCATGTAAAGCAAAGTGCCGTGAAAGCCATCTGACTTCATACAGTGTCCTTTAAATAAATCCTGCTTCAAGTGTCCGAGGTTAACTTTGTTGTTATTTCAAAACACTCCTTTCACTCCAACAGAACTCCCATTGTTTTTATTACAAACAATACTCAGTTGGAAGCGTTACTTAAATGTGTGTTTAGTCAAGTAAACATAATAGTAGATTGGGAGGCCCACACCTTATACCGTACTATAACCTTTACCAGTGTTACTTTAGGACACTATAATTTATCCTAATAGCATGGCTTGGTCTTGTTTCTACTGAACTGGTTAACCGTAACTTCAATTCCTACAAATAAACATATTAGCCAAAGTTTATGGTGTATATAAGTCGTATGCTTAATTCATTTTTTAAACATTCATACTGTTTGATTAAAAATCAACCCGGCTTGTTCGTGACATCAAAGTCTTTGTTCTGCTTCAAGGCTAGTCACAAATGTCAATCATTTTTATTTATTTAAGGGAGTCTTTGATATTTTTCCTGTATTAGCGTTAGACGAATGAGTTGAATAATGTTGTTATTCTGTTTACTGTGTGTGAGAGATAGGAGAACAACAGCTACGGCCCAGTCCCAGGTAGAATACGAAATAAAGTCGATACTAAATTTTCTGGAAATAGCGCAGAAATTCTATTTTTTCCCCTATTGAAATTTGCTGCGCGGTAACCCAAAATTGCTGCGCGGCATCTTCCTGACAGCTGCGCGGTCGCGCAGCCGCGCGCAGCTTAAAGGGAACATTGATGCTACGCCGCGGGGCGTCTAGTACGAAATATTCCTGAAATGTACAC
Organism: Ampullaceana balthica; assembly: GCA_944989445.1. Classification (NCBI taxonomy): domain Eukaryota; kingdom Metazoa; phylum Mollusca; class Gastropoda; family Lymnaeidae; genus Ampullaceana; species Ampullaceana balthica. Next base: position 49,969 of record CALYLW010000222.1, read on the forward strand.
AAAGTATAAAACTATATAATTTGCAATTGTCATCCAAGTCAGTCAGCCTGTCCTGACGCTACTAATTTTAGAAAGCAGGGAAAACCAAATTACTGCACCAATGCATCAAAAGGTGTGCAAATTAAAAATGCGCTGTAAAAAATATAATATTGCGTCATTGTTTTCGCTCATATTTTAATTTTGGAAAAGGGATCAATGTAAAAAGAGGATTTGATGATGGTTAATTATAAAATTAAAAAAACAAACGGGGCGCCGTAGGCGCCCTGCAACCCCTATTATAAAATACTTTGTGTACATTTCAGAAATTTTAATATTTCGTATTTATCAAACAAGGACAAGTTAGTTGGGCTTTTGAAAAAGGACGGCGCCGTAGGCACCCTAAAAAAAGTGCATTTTTTATAAAATAATTAGATTTCCACTGAAAACTTCCGTCATTTTTGACGGGTGTACGCTAGTGTATATAATATTTTTTACAGTGCTAATCACCACACGATTTTTAAATGCAGCGCACCAAATAACTGCACCAAAAAAATAACTCCTTGAGTCAATCAGCACTGTTTAACAACACAAATGCTGACGTCATAGGTTCGTGCGTTGTTTGGTGAATGTTAATCTGGAAACCAAAGGGATTACGATTTAGCGTTAGGCCACAATCAGCGATAATTGAGCGTACGTAAATATAATAATATATATATATGATTCTTTTAGTTATGTCTCGTATATAAAGGACTTATAGTAAAAATCGTTGTTTTTTTAACTGTTTTTTTTACTTATTTATTCCCAATAGATAAATAAAATTAACTCCAATACTTTAATTTCTTACATACAACTACAGTGGTACCTTGAGATGCGAGTGCCCTGACATACGAGTAATTTGAGATACGAGCTGTCGAGCAAGCGACGTTTTGTTTTAAAATATGAGCGAAATTTGAGATACGAGTACTCTCAGGAACTGACGACCGATGAATTACAAGAGTTACATTCACAGCAGCATTAGGGGGTTCTTCATAACTTGGTTTTGAGGAATAGCCCGAGGTGGAGTCAGTTATCTCTACAAGTGAGATAAAAGATATCTTTGGTTGGAATGTGAATGAGGGAGATAGTTTCACAGTTCGTGGAATAGAGACAAACCGAAAAAGTTGCAACTGATCGTGCATCGTAGCTATTTAATGACACTTGCCTAACTCATTTCCGCAGCATTCTGAAAGGGAGGAAGATTAACAAAACTCCTTGGACAGTTTTTAAAAAATGTATGCATTTTTTTTTAATCCGGCCAAAAAGGCAAAGTCCATTGAAGAGAAATGCAGTGAATAAAATTAAGCACACAGTAGCCTGTAGCATTTAAGTTGTGTGTAAGTTACATTTAAGTGACCAAAATACAAATATGTATGTATACTTTATAAAACCAGTTGGTTTTTTTTTGCTTTACATTCTCCTTTATTATGTTTTATACCATATTTGTCATTTATAAATATGTGAGAGACATGTTGTTGTGTTTACATTGTATGAGCATGCAAGGACGTGACCTAGTATGAAACACGTGGTTTGTGATGTGAACTGTAAGCGTACGTGGTCATGGACTTGGAGGAGAGCAGACTATTATTACACGCTTTTATTTAAGTCACAATGTTTGTATGTTGTATCCATCCACCCTTCCTTCCATCCTTCCTTCAAAACTTGAAACGTAAAATTATACCACTTCTGATGGTCCTAGAGATCTAAAAATTTTACCACAGATAGATCTTGGATGACAATGCATTGTATCAAAATTTCAGATCGATCGAATGTACCGTATTGAAATTATTGCACATTTAGTGTTTAGTTTTTGTCTATATAAAATATTATCACTTGCGTCAATGAACCATGCCTCAATTCGCCCTAGAAGGATACAATTATTATAACTTTAAAAAGTACTATCAACATCAAGTCTTGCTGGCCGAAATATAAGCGTGATCGATTGCCGACATGGGGGTACGAGGTTCAATTTTCAGTTAGGGGAAAATGTTTTTTTTTGTATTATACATATTTAGTGCAATTTCTATATGTAAATAAAAGCGTGTCCTTTTTAAAAAAAAAGATTTTTTTTACATTTAACTTATTAATGTACGGTTCAAGAGATAACCGGGGTTGATTGCACACGAGCTGATTAGTTGTTGAATGGACAGTTGATCCCAGTTGATTGTATAGAGTGAATAAAGACAGTTGTTAACCAGACCACAGTGTGCTTAAGTCTTGTTACTTGACCTGTAAATACGATTACAAAATACATGTTCTGATTCAAAAACACGTAACAAAAACAATTAGGGGTAGCAAATTTTTGGGCTGGAATGGATTAATGGCATTTCAATTAATTTCAATAGGGAAAATTGCTTTAAGATACGAGCAATTTGACTTACGAGCGAGGTTACGGAACGAATTAAACTCGTATCCCGAGGTATGACTGTATTTAACAAAACAACTTAAACACTCTGCCTTATTTCTGAACATCGGTAGTTTCTAGCTTAATATTGCTGTATCCAAAATATTTAAGGAATTTAAGCGCCTCCTTTTTAAACAAAATAGGCCTTACGAATAATAAAGACCAAAATAACAATAATAAAGACATACTATCATGGGCGTCGCTAGGGATTTTTCCAAGGGGTGGCACGTTTTTTTAATTTAACTGACAATGCCATACAGGTTCAATTTTCAATTAAATTCAAGTTAAGTATAACATAAGTTAAGGACCGAAAAAAAGCCTTAGAAATTAATAAGACTTACAAATTTAATATTAGCGCTGTAATAGCTAAAATACAACATATATTAATGCATTTAATAAATTAAAAACGTAAGTTCTCATGAGAAAATTAAATTTTGCTGGGAAATAATATATACCAAAGATGGATATCAGAATATTTTTTTACAGGCTCAAAAAACAACAACACACACACACAAAAACACACGAAAAGTAGAGCAATCGCGGGATTCCGAAATGCCGTTATTCGAAGATTTTGGGGCGTCTGTAGCATCTGACTTATCATTGAGGACAACAATACAAGTTCAACAGCCAGACACAACTGAAGCAACTGTTTCCAATTTGATTGTCGCTGACACTTATTCATTCCTAGATTGGATATTGGAAGGTATGTCTGGACATACGACCTGTGGCGGAGTCGTTGTCTAGGGGTTGAGGTCCCCCCTTAGCCACAGATATTTACCACGTAGACGGGTAAAAGACTTAGCAACGCTGGGTTGTTTTCTTTCAACATAAGTTTAATGACATCCAGAAGCTTTGAACATATTTATGGTACAGTACAATTGGCAGTTTACAGTTGATGGTCATACCATCCAGAGTCCTCGGCCCAGCTTGACCGGATTGGACCACGTTCACAAAACTCCACACTCTATCGTACGTCTTTCACCTGCCTGCTACTTGGCAACTTAACACTCTTTTTTCGACACACAATGTGACCCCTATTATACCCCCGTCTTGTCCGACTGGTTTTGACTGGCCCCTGGGTCAATCACCATGTCTCCCTTTGACCGTGGTCCTGTCAATTCATTACAACTTGCACGTACCTTGAGTTCACCCGCCCCCCGTTCCACGAGGACAAGTGTTCACAACCCCATTTATGCGTAGTCATCCCCACACCACAACATCTGACCGTAACACCCCCCTCCTCACGAGCGACCTTAGCAAGAATGTCGCGAGTTTATAAACATAAGGTCTTGAGGTTTTGGTGTGTCATGATCTACTAATAATTTATCCCATTCTTACACACACAGGTATTTCATTAATATATAGTTATTTTAACAATATTTAACAATTGCAATGTGCACTATATACAGAATTTTCACCAGTAATATGCTAGCTTCCAAAAAAATATTAGTTCACAATAGCTGGTGTATATTCCCAAATACATAATAAGGAATCGTTTTATTTACATTGTGGAACTACCCGGTTTTCGTACCTGCGTACGAGTCTAGTCCTATACTACCTCGCTTTCGAGGGTAGCAAAGGTTATTATTACTCAAAATGATAACGATATATATACATCAATATACAAAAGAACAAATTTGTCACATTTGAAGTATTAATATTCTTCACATACAAAAAAAAATCTTGGTATGGTTAAATGACTTAAATGACACCCATGTTTCACAAGCAAAGAATCTCATGGTTCAATGATTTAGATGATCCCCATGTTTTACAAGCGAAGAAAGTCATGGTTCAGTGACTTAATTGCTCAACATGTCTCACAAACAATGAATGGCATGCTTCAATGGTTTAATTGCTAATCATGTGTCACAACAATCACTATCCACCCAATTTTCTGTTCCTTTTCATTAATACTTGCATCTGTATCTTTATGGGACATGTTATGCATGTTTTCTGTCCCCATAGCGGGATCTCGTATGTATATTTATCGTCCCCCCTACTGGGACCAGTTATAACCACCAGTTAATGGGTTACAAATTATCATATTCATAATCATAACATAGTCATCGGCAAAATTTTCATGAATCAAAAATTTCATCATCATAACATATAATAAATACATATTATCAATGTTATACCAAATGCCTGAGGGCTCCAAACATGTTGTGCTTACATAATCAAAATGTGTCGTGCACATAAGAATTGTCTTATCAATTCATATAATAGTAATACTGGGAATTGGTCGCTCAGACCCCCCAAGTAAATACAAAAATACATTATCATAACTCCTCATAGTTATCAACAAATAGCAGCCTCATCATCCTAATCAAAACATTATCATCATAACAACATCTCTTATCATAAAATTTGGACTGAGGTCTCCAGTGCACAAAATTTCTTATATGATCAACACATTTGTCATGAACATACGAACCACTTTATTTCATTTCACAATGATACTGGTACAAGGTCACTCAGACCCCAACTTCAATCCCAACAATATTATCATTATCCATCATAATTTTCACCAAATTATCATCATCATCATCATGGAAGACACAATACCAATTCCGTGTTATTTACGGCGCCCTCCTATACCGTAATACTCAGACAAATTCAATGTATGCATCAAAAATCATAGTCATTGTTTTTGATGGTGGAACATTTCGTATATTTCCCATTCTAAACAAGAAACGACCCTTATTAGCATTACCAAGAGCGTACCCTAAAATTTGGAAACTACAATCATTTGTCATTGTCCCAGGCTTAATTATTAGCTATTTTGATCATTCTTGTACTCAACCCTACAAAATCTGTCAGTATACTGGCAGTCTTAGTGGGACTGTGATTTAAAATCAGTCTTTGTCTGTCCCACTCCCATTGCCACCTCTATCCTCTGCGATCCTCCCTGTCGCTACCTCTATGACTTTTCCGGTTAAGTATACCTCCACCTCTGAAATTTCCCCGATCACTCCTGTCACCCCCTCCACGACTTATCATATTAGCTTTACTTCCGCCCTTGAAATCTCGCCAATAACTTCGGTCACTACATTTGAATTTTCCTCCCTGACCTCTTTTGAATTGTACTCTTTGACCCGAAGGGCTGACCATTGCGTCTAAAATTATACCAACGCACGAGCTAACAACACAATTAAATGTGTTCCACCGGACCCCAATTATTAACAAAACCAATATTCTCAACAGACCGGCCGTAAGCCTGTCCAATGAGTATTTGTCCGTCATGGTCCTATGCATTCTGGCCAGTCTTGATCGCACTGTGTCATTGTTATTGTTTCTGTTGAGCTCCGTGTTTGCCCTGCTGCGTCCTTGGAGGTTATACGCGTCACCTTTGTTCAACAACTCACAACAGTGTTTAGCTGAGCCCACGTTATATTGTTGTATGGCTCCACTGAAGGGTTTCTTCTTAAGTTGCTTGTTTTTATCCCTATGTGGGATATCTGCTCTTAGCTTAGTAGCACACTCAATTTTCCCATCATTATCTTCAATATTCTCCTGATCTCTATCAATAAGTTTGCTATACTCTAGAAATTCAGTAGCACAATCACTATTTCCATCATTATCCTTATTTCCCTTACATTCAATACATTTTGCTTGGGAGGTTAATGTTACTCCTGTGACCACGGTGTGTTCAATGACCTTCACCCAATCTTGCATATCTGGGTCACTACTTTTCTTCTTATTCAAATTTTCAACTAAAATTTCCCTCTTTCGAAATTGTACTTCTTTAGTCCACTTTTCGTGAGGTTTTTCAACTATTGTCCCAAGCATCTTGGACGTTCTCTGCACAATCACTGTCATGTCTGTATCATTACCAGTTAATCTTTGCGTTAATTCAGTCCTTTTCTCTTCCTTTTCAACAATGATTCGCCATAAGTCATTTATGTCTTCTTTGTTATGTGCTATAGTCAGTGTTAAATCATTATTCTCCTCTTCTTTTTGAGTTAGTGTGTCTTTAATTTCCTTTAGCTTCCACTGTAAGTTCTGCAAACATTCATCTTTCTCAGTCACCGTCTTATTCAGCCCTGATATATTTTGGTTTGCAATGATTAAGTTTAATTTCATCTCTGCTAGTTTTTCATCTTTACCCCTGACTATTTTTATTAGGCTAGCGTATACGTTGTCCCTCTCGATACTTTTCATTTTCCCGGTCATGGACTCAACTCCAGCTTCATTCAGTTTTATTTTGTTCTCTCTCTTACATTCTTCTAATGATTTTTCCATTTCGGCTAAGGCCTTACTCAGATTTGCTACGTTGTTTTGTGTACTGATTAGGTTTCTATCCATTTCTGTGTTTTCTATCTCTTTTCCTTTTAGTTCCCTCTGTAATTTTTCTAATAATTCACCTTTTCCAGCTTCAGACTTCTTCAGCTCTGTTACCTTTCTATCTTTGTCCTTAATTATTTTAAGCCAGCTTGATTTTTCTTCCTTATTTTGAGCCAGTAGTTTGTCCATTTCGGCAATTCTCATTCTTAAGTTCATTGATTCAACTTCAGTCTCCTCTATTTTTAATCTGTGTTTGATGTCAACTTTTTCGAGATCCGTTAGTCTAGTTTCAACCTTGTTCAATGTTGACTCTAGTTTACTTACTGTCTCTTTGTGTTCCTTTAATTCATTCTCTCTAAGGGTCAGATTATTTCTCAATTCACTAATGAGTTTATTACTTTCTTCCCTGGCTATCTCGCCAGCTGCCGGTTCTGCCACCTTAACTTCTTTCGTTACATACGGCTCTTCCCAAAATAAGCTGGCTATTCCATATAATTCTTCCTGACAGTTACTCTCGTTACTTTTTAAAGCTCCCTGTTTAATTCTGCGTTTTCTTCTTTTCTCTTCATCATTTTCTAACATTTTCTCCTGTCTCTTTTCGTATTGTCGCTGCTTCTTTTCATCTTTTTTCTGTCGCAGTCTCTGTCTTTCTTCGTTTTGTCTCAATGATTCTTTATCTTCTTGCTCCCACTTTAACCGTACCTCTTCAATTTTTTTTAACCACCAGCTATCTTCCCTTTCACCCTTTTCCTTCCCTTTATTAGCAGTCACTACATTAGTTAATTGACCCTGCTTTATCTTCTTTTCGTTCTTATGTGTGCTCCTTTCTAAAGTATCACTAGCATAATAATTTATTGTATCATTTGCTTCATCATATTCCACTCGTGTGACTTTCTCTACATCTCCGATTCCTTCAGTCTTCTCATCACAGTCATTCTGAACTTCTATTTCTTCCGATTTAATTTCACCCTTTGTCCCAGCTATTAAGGCGTCTATAACTGAATGATCATCTCTCTTCTCTGGCTCAGGAGTGTTTTCCTTGGTCTCTTTTCCTACCGCCCCCATCCTAATTTCATCTCTGACTTGTTCGGCATAATTCTTTTCAGGTTCTACCACTTTATTGTCTGTTTCTTTAACATTATTTTCAGGTTTTACAGGGTTCTTGTCCGTTTCTTTACCATTGTTGACATTTTCAACAACTTTCTTGTCCGACTGCGTAATCGTTTTCCCCCTTGCTAATTCTTTCCTGACTTTTTCCTTTCTTCCTTTCTTTTTGCTAGCGGCAGCAGTGTCTATCGAAATGTTCCTAGTAGTGGAATTCAAATCGCTTTTGGAAAAGTTTTTATTTTCAATTTCGGCTACCCCTTTTTGACATTTCAACTCCGGTTTCTCAGTCACGTGTTTGGTTCTCGATTTATATCTTTTCTTTTGTCCCGAAGTGGTTTGAGTAATTAGAACGTTATTATTTGTACCTATCTTGTCTTCCTCTTTAACTCCTCTATACATTTCATCGGCCATTTCTAGTTCTCTTTGTCTCTCCATTTCTAACCTTCTTGACTCCTCCGCTCTTTCTTCTTTCCGTTTCTCTCTTTCCTTATCTTCCTCGCTCTTCCTTCTATCTCTTTCCTCATCCTCCTCCCTCTTGTACGCCTCTCTAACCCATATCTTAGCCTCCTCCCCTTCAAATCCCAGCTCCCGGGCACTTTGTTTAAGTTTTTCTACATTAGGCAACCACATTTTAATGTTTCTATATTAATAGTCACTCTACGGTCACAATATAAAATTCGTCCACCGTCTTTTGACTCTCACCTTTACACTCAAAATGTTCTAACTATCTAATATTTTTACAATATTTTACAATTCAAAATTTCATCAAAAAGTACTTACTATCATGGGAAATCCACACTCACATAATAACCATACATAAGAAAACACATTACACCAGGGCAGTATCAATATCCATAGGTAAGAAAATCACAAAGTCACCGACTTCACTGTCACGTATTACTGAGGTTGTAACCTCGAGGTTGTCCTGGCTGTAGTCAGCTTTTGCAACGTGTTACTGTCATAGTTAGTGTTCGTTATTCCTTCGATGCTCCTCCGGGTGCAGTTTGCATGGCCTCCATTGCTGCGTCTATAACCCCACTGCTTCGGCTGTCTTCAATACCACTGCTCCGGCTGTCTTCAACATCACTGCTCCGGCTGTCTTCAGCAGTACTGCTACGGCTGTCTTCCCCACCACTTCTATGGCTGTGTTTCACACCACTGCTCCGGCTGTCTTCAACACCACTGGTGTCGTCGTTACGAGGCGTAAGCCCTACGCTCTCGTGAAGATCTTGATATCAGTATGGCTAGTACGGCCAGTTCGTTGATGTGTTTTTCGTCGTTTCTCCTTTAGTGACGTGTCTTGATGCACAGCGTCTTGGCTCGGTTTTTCGACGGGGCCCCCACTGTGGCGGAGTCGTTGTCTAGGGGTTGAGGTCCCCCCTTAGCCACAGATATTTACCACGTAGACGGGTAAAAGACTTAGCAACGCTGGGTTGTTTTCTTTCAACATAAGTTTAATGACATCCAGAAGCTTTGAACATATTTATGGTACAGTACAATTGGCAGTTTACAGTTGATGGTCATACCATCCAGAGTCCTCGGCCCAGCTTGACCGGATTGGACCACGTTCACAAAACTCCACACTCTATCGTACGTCTTTCACCTGCCTGCTACTTGGCAACTTAACACTCTTTTTTCGACACACAATGTGACCCCTATTATACCCCCGTCTTGTCCGACTGGTTTTGACTGGCCCCTGGGTCAATCACCATGTCTCCCTTTGACCGTGGTCCTGTCAATTCATTACAACTTGCACGTACCTTGAGTTCACCCGCCCCCCGTTCCACGAGGACAAGTGTTCACAACCCCATTTATGCGTAGTCATCCCCACACCACAACATCTGACCGTAACACGACCTTTCAAATGAGTTGAAAATGCAGCTGATTTGTGATTGTTGGACCCCTGATAAAAAGTATGATTTTACAGCTGATAGTGAGGGAAACAGCGTTTTTAGTTTTTAGATATGCATGGTTATCAGACTATTCACCGTGGCTTTTATACTCGCAAATGTTAAAAGGTGCTTTTTGCAAATATTGCGTGTTGTTTCCGCAAAAAGTAATTCGAGGAGTTCAGTGGGCATTTGTCATCAAACCATGCACAAAATATAAAGATTTCAACGAAGATGCATGTAGCCAAGTGTTAAGCACATGACACAAAGGCTCTCATGAAAATGCAAGCAATTTTGTTGCATTATTGGAATCCAAAGCAGTTTCTATAGATGAGCATTTGAACTCATCATTTAGAAGACAAATTCAAGAAAATCGCAACAAACTGGGTCCCATCATTTCTATAATCCTATTTTGCTTCATGCATAATTTAGCACTTCGTCGAAAAAGAATCAAATTCTGGTAATTTTTATGACCTGTTAGGGTTTCTTGTTGAATCTTGAGATGAAGGTCTTGGTAATCATTTGTCGATTGGTTCTTGTAGTGCTTGCGTGAAGACATTTCTCGTGAAGCAAATATATCTGTTGCATTTTCTATACTTACCAATGAGACAAATGACATTTCAGGCATTGAGCAGATGTCACTTGGTGTTAGATTTGTCAAAGAACAAAATGGGAAAATGAGAATGTCAAAGTACCAACTTTTATCGATGATCATGGCTACTTTCAAAAGATTGGCGTCAGGGGCACTAATATTTGCTTTTGTCTTATAATCACGTGTTTCTAAGATCTCCACACTTAAATCTCAGTACTTGTTTTTGGAATCTATCTTTTCCAGTCTAGCTGTTTAAGGAAATGACCCGTAAATATTGCACAACTCTAAGAGTACTTGGCATTCAAATAAGCATGTTGCTTGTCCTCTTTGATAATTAATAGTCAATTTGTTCTTGGAAATTGTGAGCCAATGCTTTCAACGTCTGCATACATTGATCAAGTGCAAGGCTTTGTTTCTGAAGGTGGATCAGATCAGCACTCACTTCGGTTAGTATTGGTAACATGGAAGAATAACAACAAAGTATACGCCATGATGCAAGGTAACAGGCGTTCAGCGTATCCATTCATTCTTATAAAAACCCATCTCTAAATACCCCCCCCCAAATTTCTATTATTGCCTTGTTATGTTCAGCAATTCGTGCAGAGCTTTGTTGTTGTTTTTCATACTCTCGCTTTAACCTTGAGGGGCCGTCCATAAATGATACATAATTTATTTGTTATTAAATTACATTGCCTTGATCATATTCATCACTCAGCAGTTTTATTTTCGCTCACATAAAAAAACTTAAAGAAAAGTTAAAAGATTAAAGCTTCATTTTGATGTCATTTTTAATTTTCTACTTGTTTTAATATCATAAGCACTTGCAAATTGAAAAAAAAACAAAAAAACAAATACAATATTTAACAACACTGCCAATGACAACAAGTAAGCAATCATTTCAAAATTAACACAACTCCATAACAAAGGGAAAAAAAAATCCATTAGACTACCTTAAGTAAAGTTGAACACACATTGGTGGTGGCACTAACAATCAAACACAGGCACACAATTTAGGTCAGAAGCATTAGGTTTAAAAGGAAGGGCTATTTTAAAATGGAAAATTAATAAAATACCAAATAAGGAACTTTTAAACTGAACAGATTTAAATTTCAGGATCTCAACATTATTAACTTTCAAAACAATAGTCAATTGTATGAGCTTATATTTTATTTTTGCTTAACCTTCCAAACATTTTGTTTACTTTGTACAGGCATGATAAGTCATGCATTCAATGATGTATTAGTTTTAATATTTTTGTATACTTGCAACAAAACACCCTACAAAACTGAAGAGTTCAAAAGTGCAGTACCAGTAGCTGCTACAATTTGATTAATCCTTGTATTAGTAATGTACTGATATAAATAGATTTGAAATACAGTACATATTTCAGAACAACTTTTTATCATATAATAAGCTAGGTTCCATGTATTAATACCTAGAACAAATACCTTCAATTTGAGTCATTTTCAATGTCTTCTTTGTTCATTTTGCTCAATATTTTAAAGTTTAAATTAACTTGAATTATATGTTCACTTAAAATCTGCCTTTATAATCATCTGGAAGACCTAGAAAATGCTAGATATAAAAGACTCAATTCCTCATTTTTATTTGTTACAGCTATTTTATTTTTAGCAGTGATGTAAAATAAACTATTTAAAAAAATTAAGTACACTACAGCAACTGTAATAATAGGAATGGCATGAGGAGGAATGGATATCTTGACTATTTAAAAATTGTTTTGTATGATGACTTCAAAATTAAATAGATGAATAGTAGTCAAGACTTGTGTATGGTATTAAATCTAATGTTGAAGGGAAAATAGAATAGTTGAATACATGTTATGATAGTAATCCTGTAAATAAGATATTGTAGGTTTGGTTGAGCTGTATGAGAGAGATGATGAAACTTTTATATTTCTTGTTTTAAAACTACAACAACAAGCCTTAGAAAACAGCTGTTTAAAAAATTGACTAATGTTTACACATTTTATCAACAGACCTTTGGATGTAATATATGAAAGGGATTTAGTTTATATGAATGTCTGAGATTCAGTAATTCTTATAACATTCTTTACTCGATACACCACTCGGCCATTTCAAAACCATGAGTCAAAGGGATGAATTTTGAAATCAACCTAACAAATAAAGCAAGCATACATTCAAAAAAGTACACGCTTAGATTCAGTCCCCATTTCAGCACAAATGGAATTAACAACCATTTACTCCTCACCAAACATTCTAAAGAAAGTTTGTTCACTTGGGCTTAGAATTTGTTAAAATTTTGTTCATTTTGTGATTGTCTCTTGTCTCTGGGTCAGAGCCAGAGTTTTGATGTATTCGTCTGTTTAGACTGCTGTGAGCACGGGCACATAAACTGTCAGGTAACCTTATTTCTCTGCGCACATAAAACAGGATGTAGGCTTTACACCTCATCACTGTGTCTACATCACAAGCAGTTACTGTGCTATCATTGAAATGATACCATTGTCCTGTACAAATTTGAAAAGAAATGAATAAAAAATTAAAATAATTTACTTTGAAAATATAAATAAATAAAAAATCTTGAAAGTTATCATTGTAATCTTCTTACATGAGTTAGATTTAAATACAAACACACCAATTTCATTTACCTTCATGTGTAGCATATGCTGTATAATGTCCAGACCCTGCACTGAAAATAAAATATGCAAATTAAATATATTATCATAATTAAATGTTTTGCATTGAAATTATAATTATTTTACTAAAACTTGTAATACATTTTATAAAGAATAATAATAAATAATAATAATTTTTTTACAGTAAAAGAAAATTCCATTCTTGCAATCTTATTTATCAAAAGATTTTCTCTGCCACATAAATTTATAACCACACTAACAATTTCTTACGATACGTCTTGCTTTTGCAAATGCCTTTATTTTTAAATTATAACTTTTAATAAAGTGTCAAAATTCTAAATTATCCTTGGTGAATTATTTTGATTACAAGAAAATTCAAATGAGATTTCAGCATTTAAAAAAAAATAAAAAAATAAAGCACCCAAAGTAATACTGCAACTGCAACATAACATTTCTAAAATTTTACAGGTTGTCTCTTTATCTTTACAGTGAGATAATTGGATTATTTTGTAACATGACAACTGTTAAGTCTCATGGTTATGAGTAATGTACTCTATCCATGGAATGGAACATTAGGATCACACACACACACAATGTCACTCAAACTGGACTAACAAAGTCATGAACGTTATGTTAATATTTCCACTACTTCATTGTATGTAATAATATGTATTAGACACATAAATAATCCTTTTACATATATCTGCCTTCAATCACACAGCTAAGTCACAATCAATACTGGTATATATATCCAATCATGTAATGCTATAATCCCTGTAATTCTTGCCTAAAAAGTAAAATTAAAAATAGCGGCCGATAAATAACAAATTTTCTGACGATTACACGAACATTTTTGGTTTTTAAGTATTGACTGACGGGAATGTTCAAAATGTTAATAAAGTTTGCTTACCATGATTCTAACACTTCGCCTAATTATCAAACCAAATGAAAAGCGTATTAAGCTAATGGCAGTAATAGAGTCGACTCGGAGACAGAAAATGACCACAGTTCTTCTGATGAATTACTGCTTTACAAAATGGAGATGAAAGTTCCTGAATCTATTAACCCTGTACAATGGTGGAAACTTAATGAACACCGATATCCGATACTGTCATCCCTTGCCAAGACCGTTTTGTGCATCCCAGTTACCTCAGTTCCAATAGTTCCTTGTGAATGATTGTTCAGCTCGGCTGGTTATATTGTCAATTAGACCCGCTCATCACTTGAACCTAATAATGTCAACACACTTGTCTTTTTGCGTAGTTGGTTAAAAGATGACATATAAAGGAGACATTCCAGTGTTATTTAGATGTTCAATAAGAACGTTTAATAAGTGTTACTTATGACACCATACATTTTAATTTTTGGCTTTAATCGAAATTAACGATTAATTAATCGTTAACAGCCCTCATATATGTATATATATATACACATATATATACTCACTCCATAAGATTCTATTATGTTTTAAAGAACTTGTGAACACATGCCAATTAATTCATTGAAATACATTCTATTACTCAATACTATAGTGAGGTCATACAATTCTATCTCGACTCTGTCTTTCTCTCTCAACCTCCACACACATGCAATTTATATAGCCAGTTTCTCATCACCAATGATGACACCCTTACGCCATGTTCACTGTGAACACATATTAACAACCTTTGAGAAAAATGAACACATTTCAGCAAAATTTGACAATAGTGAATCTCATACTCCTTGACAATGATAGGTTAAATTGGTTCAAGTTATGCCATAGGTAGAACATCATTTTAAAGAAAATTACATATTGAAGTTATTTTTTACTTAATTCAGTAAAGTGAGGGAATTTACTTTAAAAAATAAGAATAAAACTCCATTTACCTAACTAAAAACTAACTAGGTGCAAAATAAAGTTCTAACAATTAACACTTACCCCGAGCCATGGTGAACTATAACAGCAGCAAGATCATATAAATTACTGCCAGAAAAACTTCCTCTAGTTTCATGCTGAAAGGTTGTTTTTTTTTATTAAAAAAAAGGTTATTTGTGTTTACAGTAGAAATAAAGTATTTATTTAAAAAATTCTTTCATAAAACAAAAGATCCTTTACTTCATAGACTTACCAAGTTATTAAGTACATAAGTATTCATGTCTAGAGCTTGTAGTGGAAATTCAACAAAAGTTTCCACTTTTAAACGAGAAGACATACTCCATCTAAAGCGCTTTAAATGTAAACAGAGTACCTGAAAAGAAAAAAAAATAAATTCATAAACAGTTAACAGGAACATTTCTTAATTTTACATTCATTTCATGACATTTTTAGTGGCTCAATTATTTTTAGAGGTAATGTATAAATTTACAATAAATATATATTTATTTGTTTAATTGCAAGATGCTGCTTTAAATTTGTTTCCAAATATATCTATTAAACAGTTATATTCTATGTAAATGGTCACTTAACTTATTTTGCTAGCTGCAATTTTCTATCAGCTTTATTGAAGTAAAATTATTCATGATTGTATGCAGAAAACTGTACATTTTATGAGAATTTGATTTAAAAAAAACACAAAACAACAACCTTAAGTTGTCATTTAGAGAGACTGCTTAACTATCTCCCCACTTAGCAATTAAAATTTCATTATCTATTATTAACCACATATACCTGACATGTTTTAAATTAGTTAGTGTCGACTAATGATGTCAGAAAACAAATTCACTATGCACACTTTTCATAGGGTCTGTTTCAATATTTTAAGAATGAATTAATTTGAATAAATCTGTTTTTGGACATAATCTCAAAATCCATGACGTTGATGTAGAGTTGAAGCTGACAAGCATTATTGTACACAGTACTTTAGAGGCCACAAAATGTCTAACATTCATCAGTTAAAATATTCATCTTCAATATCTGTTGATAGAAGGACGAATGGTAGATGAAGAAACTACCTCACTGAAACACTGATGACATTTCTTCTATCAATAATAAGCACTCAAAAACAAAACTTTTATTATTTACTATTTCAATGGGATGCCTGAAGGATTATAATCAAAATATGAAATAGAATCAACTAATGCTGAATCTCCTTCATTTCATAGAAATTACCATATTGTATATACTCGTTCTAAAGAGAGGGTCATAGTTGATTTCTGCATGTACAATCATTGAATATCGGCATTATCAGTGTTGTGAGGGAGTAAAGTGGGGGGATGGATGGTGTCTACTCTCACGGGCTTGTGTCGGTATGTCAAAGTTTGAATCAAAGCAAGTTGTTTTCCTTTCATATGAAACACACCACCTCCCCCCCCCCTCTCAATATCAATATTGTCCTTGATTAATCTGCGCTTATTTACACCATTTTCACTAACTGGCAAACTCAGTAAGTCAATTTTTTTTTCGTGTCCCTGTACTCTCTTTACTGTCAAGCCTTCTAGCCAGTATCGCTGTTTCCCCCCCACTCCCACCACTCTCAATATCAACATTGTCCTGATTAATCTACGCCTATTTACGCCATTTTCACTAACTGGCAAACTCCGTAAGTTGATTTTTTTGGGGTCCCTTTGAGTTCGACTTAGAGGTGTCCGACTGTATTTAAAAAAAAATGTGTACCATTTTGTTTACGCTGTCCTATTATATTTTTGTTACACACTTTTTATACTATTCTCTTCCAAAATTGGGGGGGTTGGCTGAAGAACGAACGGGCTATAAAACGAGTATATACGGTATTTTCTCCTAAAACATTTTAAGTGTTTGCATCTCATATAGATCTAAAACAATGTCCCAACAATGGAAACTCTTAACTTCAGCATGTCACATGTATCTCTAACTCAAAATTGTTTTTTTTATTAAGATCTCATATATAATTAATTATTTTTATTAGAAAAAATGCTCTTCCAGTTGTTCGATAAAAAAAATGCATAATATAAGACATGATTTTATGCATGAAGATAGCCTAAATGATAAAGATGTATAAAGTTAAATTTTTTTATAACAATAGAAATTTAGCAAAGTTAAAAAACTGAATATTTGTAAATCTTTTCTTTGACTTCGTGTAGATAATATGACATATCTTTGAAAGCCTTCCATTCACTATAAATATTTTCTGTTTCACTACTTTAGCACATACTTGTCTACCTCTGTGTCAGATGTTTTTCTATCATTTCTATTCTTTTGAACCCTATGGCTTTTGTTATTTATTTTTTATGTTATTTATTTGGCTTTTATTTATTCTATAAATTGGCATGAAAAATACTTTTTATTTTATGACTTTTTCCCTTTTCTTTAATTTGTTTTTTTTTAAAAAAAGATAATTAAATTAGAGCCAGGTTTTAATTATTTTAAAGAATACTACAATTTCTTGAATGATTACCACAAAAATAACAACAAAACAACTAATTATAATCAGAAGAGTTCATCTAAGTTTAAAAAATCTTACATTTGGCAATCTTCTGATCCAAAACTTCTTTGTGGACCGCTGTCTCTGCTTACAATTATTACACATATACAATTCTGAGTCTTCTAATTCTTCCACATCTGTGAAACTGGACAGACAGTCTGAAAATAGTATTATAATATAGTGCAATTATATAACTAACACTTTTGGTTCTATTAAGCATGTTGCAAATCACTTTTTTGTCATTTAAGTTTAGGTATGTATTTAGTGTAAGGCTGCACTCTAATATTGTAACATGTGTGAATCCATTGAAAACATTAAATAAATTGCGAACAATTAGGGGACAGCCGGGTATCCGGAATGCCGGATTGGATATCGCGATTTTTGCCACTATCCGGATTCGGCAAATACTTATGGCAGATCTGGATAGTATCCGGATATTAATGTAGTAAAGAATTTATGAATTCCAAATTAAATTAATATTAAGAAGTTTATAAACAAATATATAAAAAGTAAAAAACAATAACCAGAAATCAGTACATTTTACAAGAGTGGATAGTGAGAGAGCATTCAGCATAGCAGAGAAAATAAATGACGATAAGCATTCTCGCTTGTCGCCGAACAAACTTGGGATGTTATTGTTCTTGGAAAAGAAATTTGGGTATGAAAAACACTTAATTTTCCGAAACTTAAAAATTGAAGAAACAAACTACAAACTTAAAGGTAACAAGTACTGCTGAGTACTATGTTACAACTTACTAGTAACTACTAATTAGTAACTATTTTATTTACTCGTGTCATTAAATTATGTTCATTGATATAGCTGATATATTAATTTTATGTTTTAAAAATATTAATTTTATGTTTTAAAAATATTAATTTTATGTTAAAAAATAATAATTTTACGTTTAATTTGTAATTATTAGTTTATACTATAAACTTTATAGTTAAACAGGAGCCTTGGAAACTGGGACAGGCTGGGTGTTAGCGTTCGTTTTTAACTTCTTTACGCTTACAGTAGTCAAATATTCAATACTTTCAATTCAGTATTAACATTTAAACATTTTACTTATATGATAAAAGTTATATCATTGTAATAATTTTATAATCTTTGTTGTTTTTTTCAGTTGAACTTTAAATGGCAGTTGCAATTGTGATTTGATTCGCGAACTTAAAAATTAAAATGTTGCTTTTCTCACGTGTTATATCTTATTCAGCCATAGATGTTTTAAAACTCTAGTCCATTGTGAATATTATAATTATACAAAATAAGTTCAGTAAAAAGTTAAGTTATACATTAAATTATTAATATATAACAAAATAAACAAATTAACGAGAGTTGATTATGAAATCATTCAAAGCCATGCAAAATATATTAAAACAATTTCAATACGAGAAAAAAATTAAGTAAAAAAGTTACACGTATAGATATTACTTTACTTAACTACGTAAGATAAACTAAGTTAACTAACAAAATATTAAACGTGAATCGTCTGAATAAAAGAACAGTTATTATGGCTCTAGATCGCAACTTCTTGTACACCACATTACACACTCAGTAAAACACTGTTTGCTTGGTCCACACTACAAAGTTCGTTGAACTTCGTTCAAGTTCGTTCATTCAATTCATTGTAAAATGTTCATCGTTGACATTGACAGTGTCACAAACCGTCATTATGGATAGCAGCTACTATCCATTTGTTGGATAATAAATATTTTAATAAATAGTATTAAATACTAGATATAAAGTAGTAAAGTACACCCTCTTAGCTCTTACACTTAAATGTGGAGATATCCGTATATTAGGGCTAAATTATCTGGATCCGGCAAATAGTAAAAATACCTACCCGGCTGTTCCCTACGATCAATCAAATATTTTAGTGCGCATTTTGATGAGACATAACATTTCTTAAACACCCCCTCCCCCTCGTCACAAATGCGTGACATTTTAGGCATGTGACGTCATTTATGGATGGCTTCATAGAGTAAAACCAATACTTTTTTACTCTGGCTTAAAATTATTTTTTTTTGAAGGGGGTTGAGCAAATTTGAACGTTTGCAGGGGGGGGGTCCCGAAAATGTACGGGATGCAACAGGGGGAGGTGGAAAGGTACAAAAATACGAATTTTGTGCATACGTAATATATGGATGGCCCCCAAATGACAGGTGCAAAGAGGGCTGTACCACCAAAACCCCAGAGGAAAATGGCTCAAGGGAAGACCTAGGCATAGACTGGGTCATCCAATGTGGGAGATGAATGCGTTGATTAGGACTGGAATGGAAGGAAGTGGTGAGGCAAGACCAAGCCCTACATGGACTAACCACAGGGATGGATGGATGCTCTAAGTTTATGTTGTGTCAAAATATGTTCATTCATTTCTATACTATTTTTATATTTAACGGAATAGTTGTTCCATTAATGTCTTTAACAGCAGTTTTATATTTTTCTTTTACGAGTGCTGATTACACAGATTTTTCATATATTCCAATTTAGTCTTAGGTGGTCTGTTTTAGTCAGTGGCGTCACTAGGGGGGTGCGGGCCGCCCCGGGTGACACCATCAGGGGGGTGACACCCAAACCCTAAATTTTACTGTGTACGAATTTTTGTCAAAAGATGACAATTTTTTTCACCTAGAACAAAAATACGAAATACAGTCTGACCTCGTTAAGTTGAAATCAATGGGACCCGAAAACAAATTCGACTTGGAGTTTTCGAGTAAGGAAAATGGCGTAGTAGGCGCAGATTAATCAAGGACAATGTTGATATTAAGAGGGGGGGGGGATAGCCATGCCGGCAAGAAGGCTTGACAGGAAAGAGAGGTGATGTCTGATGCTTCATGTGAAAGGAAGCCAACTTTGCATTGACATACCGATACCACTGAGAAAGCACACACACACTTACTCCCTCCACAGTGGGATTTTCCCTAAATCGAAAACTCTGCAAGTCAATTTTTATTTTTGAGTCAAAAGGCCACGTTATACCTTTTCCTGCTAAATAATTATTTTATAATGATTGACTTTCATAATGAAAGTTACAAAAGTAAGCCAAATTACACGTAAATTTTGGACACGTCAAACGCTAGATGAAATTTAAAAAAAAATAAATTAAATGATGTTAAAGTATGACAGACAAGACTTTTTTTAAAAAGTCATTCAATTAATTAATAATCTATTGTTTAATGTTCAAGACTTGTCTGACATATGCTGGGAACATTTTCTTCTTTAAATTGTTGTCACATGTCATTAAAGAGTGCACGATGAAAGAGTGACGACAAAATAGGCGCTCTTTTGTTGTGTGTTATTTTACGAGTCACTGTCACGAAATTAATTACTAAGTTACGCTAATCAGTGGTATCACTCGGGTGTGCGGAACGCACCGGGTGACACCATCACAAGGGGTTACACCAAAATGTAAAATTCTGTATGTTCCCGTTATTTGGCATTGGAAAACTTGAAAGAGTTCTATGAGTTAATTCGTGAGGGGTGACACCATGAGCTACCGCCCCGGGTGACACCAACCCTAGTGACGCCTTTGGTTTTAGCGGAGGTGATTTCGGCCTATTAATTTTACAAAATACAAAGTCTATGTTACTATTTGATTGTATTGTGATTTCTTCTGCTATATTAGTAGAATTTTCAGCTAGTTAGACACCTACATGGTTATCCCATCTGTCTTTTTTCTGAAAATGTTGATGCTATTAAATATTTCAGAGTTATGGTTTAGTTAGGTTTCAGAACTTGCAATTGGGACTGGATCTACATTTTTAAAAATTAATTGTTCTTAATCTTTAATTGTATTTTTGATACTTGGAAAATTAAAAGCTTATGAATATGTTGATTTTCAGGTACTATTAAGTTTTTGAAAGTCATATTTAAGATTTTGTGTGATGGATGTCATTCTTTGACTTGCAGCTAGTAGTTTTTTAGGTTTAAGGTCTTGATATCAGGATTTGTTAAGACGCTTTAAGAGTTAGTGATGCTCAGTAAATAGAAATTGAACAAACCTGAAAGGAAAGAGGTAAGCTACAGTGTACACAATGCCAAGATGTGTTATTTTTATTCAGTGCTGTGTAGATATGTGTGTTCATATGCAAGAATGTTGTGTGGTACCATTCATCACAGGTGTCACATTGAATGGCTTGTTTTTTTTGTACACATCTTGCTATAAATTTTACATTTAAATGTTACTGGACCCGGGTTTAATTTCATGTTGCTGGCCATTTTCTATTAAGATAAATGTGGTGACAATCTCTTTTGTGTTGTGATGGTTTATTAATACTGATATATAAACATTTTTATGCTGATGTCTTTAGTGTTATTTAATTGATGCAATTATTAACCACTCCTTCAGAGAAACCTTTTGTAAATCAAGAAATTTACCCACTTTACAAAGACTTGAACACAATCTTGCAATTTAAAAAAAAAGCTAGCTGTGCCACACAGGAGACCCTAACATTCTAGGTGGTTTGCAAGCAGCATAAACTAAGGGGTAGAAAACTCATTACTAGACTAAGATAGATTGATGAGACGGATTTACATTAGTTGAAGATTCCCCCATGTTCCAGGTTTATAAAGACTAAGGGAAGAGTGTCAGCAAGAATGACATATTCATTCTATGTGTTTTGAGGGTCTCAGATTCTTGAGTAAATTTATTTTCAATATTGACTCTGCTGGGCGTGTTAGTGCAGGAGAGAATAGCAGTGACGGACATGTCATGATAATAGACATTGGCTACACCATTGTTTGCAAACTTTCCACTAACTACATAGGTGAGATGGGGAAGCGCATATCAGATCGTATGTCTGAGCACATACAAGCTATTATTATTATGCAAAATAAACACAGCCTTTTCTCCAGGCATTTCAATGGACATGACCTGTCTGATACTGCTATTCTCACCACACAGCAAAGTCAATCTTTTCCTCCTCTTACTGGTTGATGGATTCCTGGAATAAATACTGCAGCAAATTTGATTTTGTTTTCATTTCTTTTTTTGTTTGTTCGCTAATGAAGGGTTTTTTGCCTACATGTTCAGTGTTTTGAAGCATCCTGTCAGGCTCATGCATACCCTTTTTAAATAACATATTTTTCTACCCAGCCTGATCGCAGTCCCACTCCACTTATATCCATAAGATGATCTTTCCAGCATATGTCTATTCTGAAAACACAACCAACCTGATAATGTGCAAATAGGTTCTCCCTCTTTTGGTTTTGTTAGTCTGCTAGAAAACTGGGCAGGAATATCAAGTGAAAGATCTTAAAGAAAATAAATAAAATTATTTGTAATCAAGAACAATTTTAAGACAATTATTTTTAAGTTTATTAAAAAGTTAAATTTTTTTTTGCAATTGTTTCTATAGATACGGCTGAAAAATGTATAATTTAAAGGGCAACTATATATATATTTTTTTAAACGCATGAAATTTTAAAATAGCTATTATACCAGAATAGCATAAATATTATACCGTAACTAACCAAGGAAAGGATCATGCTTTTTGGACTCCATCCCACAAATAAGACAGTTAACTTCACTCTGAAGTAAGCCTCCAAATATAGCTGTGACTATAGTGCTTTTCCCTTTAGGACCAATATATGGAGAATTATTGTTTGGATATGGAAGAAGTTCAAGAAGTTCAATATGAAGCCGGTCTAAAAGGTATCTCATAAACTCATGAGCATCTTGCTGCTGGTAGCCTCTGAAATAAAAATAAATGTGACACTTCAAATGATAATGCTCATAACAATATGTTAAATAAAATTAATCTACAAAACAAATTATGCTATCCAACTTTTGAGTTAGTTAGGCACAAAAAAAAATTGACATATACATTTGAACCACTTTAAAAACAATTTAATTTTAACAAGAAACAATTTAGATCTAAAGAATTAAGTTCACGTTCAATATGATACGTATTGTAAAATATATATTTTGCTTATATTAAATATTATGTAACCAAATTTGATTGGGTAAATAATAAGTAATCATGATACAGAATACTTGCAAACAAGAAATAAAAACTTGAATGAGTATTTTAAGGCAATTTCAAACAAAGAATTTATGATTTTTACATTGAAGGGAAATCATTCTTATAGTCACACCAAGAATGTGTCAATATAATGCGCACTGCACAACAGTCTAACATTAGCATTCACAAAGCAGGAAAACCTCATTATCTATCATTCTAGATTACATTAAAAGTCATTTCAAATCAATAATTCTGAAACTAAACAAAACAATTGCTATCTACAAATTGCTGCTAAAATTACAGAAGTCGAACCAAAAGAGATTTTTCAAAAATTCCGACTCCAACATTGTTCTAAATATTATTAGCTATGGTTTGGCGTTTGTTTCAACCTGATAGATGTTATGGTTGGCGAGAAATTGACAAAATACTGATATTTTTTCCTTTTTTATTTTATTATCCAGGAAATCCAGTAAACCTTTTCTGTTATTTTTTTGGCCCGTGCACATCCTTGGAACCTCCTTAACATATCTGCTAAAGACCCTAACCCTCTATCTGGTATGGTTCAGGAGGAGTTGCTTGTTCAAAGTAAGGTTGTTAACGGTTAACCGGTTCTCAGATCAGGACCGGTCCCGTTTAATCAGGATCGGTTAACCGCAACTTTACTATTATGATGCAGGGCAGCATACGAGACTAACGCGAGCGACATCAAATCGCTTTCTCCCTATTCCGGTATATAAATAATATACACGTCATCACTATTAGTTTAGTTCGCCTACAGTTAAAGAATGTTTTTTTTAAATTTTAATTTGCATAGTTGTCGAGGCACAGTACGAGAGCTAACACACAGTGCGCATTTGATGTGAACAACTCACCCCGTAAGCTTTATAATTTTATTATTATTATTTTTAAATTCGCGAGTTGACCAGCATCATACACAAGACACAAGAGAGTCACACGACGTCCCAACGGACGAGGCGAGGCGTGGGTTTTTTAAACTTAGGAAAAATACCTCGCTAACTTTAACGAATGGTTTAACCGGTCCTCTTACTTAGAACGGTTAATCACGAATCTTAAAAACATTGACTATAAACCATCACTGTTTACTTAATTCTTTGCAATTTTTTTTATTAATTCACTGAATTGAGGGCATTGCGGAAAAGAGCTGAACGCAAGCGGGGGAAGCGGGGTTTGATGCGACGACGCAAGGCAAAAACATTCTCTTGTTGGTTCTCAAAACATAAGGCATATAGGGACTTGCAGTTAACCGGTCTTTTTTTGAACGGCTAACCGGTCCTCAAAAACGAGCGGTCTTAACAACCTTAGTTCAAAGCTCCAAAAGACAGGCCGGACATTTCAAATATAGAAACACAATTCCCAAGGGAAATTGCATAAAAATCATGGAGAAAAATTCTTTGAATAGCACTAAAAGCCTTTAAAATGAAGTATATCATAAAAAAATAAATTAATTATAGTTACCATTTCCTAATTTTAAATTTCATTAAGCTCACAAAAGTTACATTGCATCAAGTAATTATTCTCAACTCAGTGGCTGACTGGCCAGTCTGGGCATTTCGGCAATGCCCGGTGGGCCTATTTTGTTCTATAGAATAATATTATGCATGTGAGAAGGGCCGCTCTGTAAATAATGCCCGCGCCGCTTTAAAGCTCAGTCCACCCCTGGCTCAACGTAATAAATAATAGGCTGATTGAGATTGATGCATCAAAAGATAACTTCTCCTGGACAAAAATTTATTGGATATAAATATAATTCAAAGTTTTTAACACATTCTTCTCAGAAAAAATGGTATACCATAATTGGTTACTAAAAAATATATGGGAATAATGAGTATTTAAAATTATATAGTGTACTGGCAAATGATTTGATTGGCAACATCTTGATGAACAAGTTGGGGACAACGGTATGGAATGTTTTAATTTGCATGGCATAACTTTGAAACACACCTGTTAAAGTATTACACTACAATGCTGTGAGATATCCTCACAACTTAAAGAGTCTACATGCAGGTGTATTTATATGTACTTTCTTTTGGCCATAAACTTTCACTGATTCAACAATGTAATATTTTAAATTTTTCATGAAATGATGCATTGAAGAATTCAATACCAGTAGAGTTCACAAAATTTTTAACCATGGAAAAAGTGCAGGAATTCAAAGGTTATTAACTCAAAAATTTTGCTTTCAGTTTGTCAAAATATAATTTCTTACCACTCACTGCAGTGACACTAGAGCAAAACTATGCTTGCATTTTGAGTTAAGTCTAAGTCTAGTGTAAATAGAATTATGCCTTGATGAAAAAGATATAATATTGACTTCATTTGAGCTAATTGACTATTCATTCATGAAAATTGTTTGGCTTGCTACTTCTGCAGTCATAGTTCAAATTATTGATTTAATAATAATTTGAACTATGAATAACCAGAACTAATAGTAACATTAGTACTAACTTTTGAACCATACAAATGGCTGATGTTAGTTTAGAATTTATAACTTACGAACAAATATTTTTAAAATTACAATATAAACTAAACCTGTTCAAATATGTAAAAAAAAATTTCATGTAAAGGATGTTGAAACTCTTCTAAATGAAAATTAAATTGTAACAAGCTATAAATCCAATAGTTGACTGTAACAATTAAAACTCTGGGAGAGTATGAATCTCAAATGACATATCGCTATGTGAAACATGTATGAATCACAACACCTCGCAATACTCTAGTTTACCTCTTGTGTGTTAGTATGGCAGTTCCACTAAACAATGAACGACTCACGCAATAACTAAATGTTCACTTGATTTAGAATTTTCCTAGTAAATTTTTAGTAAATTCACTAACCATGAGTCCTAAGAACGTTAATGAGAGGAGCCAAGCAATAGAAAAAAATGGTTAGGATCACCATGGAGGTGAAAAAAGAGATTATTGTAAAGGATGAAAAAGGCAAGCGCATTTGGGACTTGGTTGCAGCATACAATATGCCGAGAACGATGACTTCTACAATTGTGAAAATCAAAGACATTATTAAATCCGCTAATATTGCGAAGGGGTTGAAATAGGTTAAAAAACAAAGATCAGGACATTAGAGCATAATGAAAATTACTTTAACACAACCACGTCAATAAATTTATAATATTTCAATATCAATATGATTTTTTTTTCATGTGAACGGCTGAATTATATTTTCCTCTATTTCTTATGGGAAAAATACATTTGTTATATGACCTGTTTGGTATAAGTCAAAGGAACAGATTAAGGATTTATACCGAGGGACCACTGTATTAGAAAAGGTGTATTGAAATGTATAGAAAATTAGCCAGCTCAGTACTTTAAACTGTACTAAAATTCATGAACCAATAATGTTTTTAGGATTTTATGGTTAGTTGTTTCTTCAGGATTGACTTGTAATGGCAACTATAGAGTATCTATTTACCATAAAAATCTATTTATATTCTAAGAATCAGACAATCTTTTTAATAGTTGCTCTACTAGATGTTAATCAAAAAATTATTTCTTAGTAGCCTACCCTCTTAAAGTATTCTTGCAAAAATAAATAAAATAATAATAATAGAAAAAGATAAAGCAAAACTGTACAAGTATTTTTTATTATGCTAATGTTGATTAGATAAATACTAACAAAATTATATCACATCAACTAACAATAAAAATGCTAGGCTATCCTGTCATTGTCAGATTCTCCAAAATACTTAAAGGCAAACCTAAATCTTGGAACCACCTTCCATACAACTGAGAAAAGTGATTCTGGAGAAATAGCACCTTTCGTTCCCTGCCACAGTGCAACTAATGTTTTCCTTAGCTCTTCCACAAGCAAGCTGAAAATGTTAATATAATAAATACTTGGTGTGTAAACTTAAAACCATGATAATTGTCTTAAGCAATCTAAACAAAATAGAGAGAAAAATTCTATATGAAAATGATTTGATGAATATTTAAAAATAGATAACTTACTTTAATTTAACAAATTTATTGTGTCACAGTCATCAGCAAAGAATAAATCAAAGGTCATAAACTGAAACTTACACATCCTCGCCAGAATCTCTAGTCTTCCGAGAAATTTGTATTTTTTTGGCTTTGAGTATTTTGTCCTCTAATGATGGAAGTTGCTTGATATAGCCACAAAATTCTTGTATATTACTGCAAATAATAACTTTACATTTAAAAATATTAAAATAAATCTATAAATTTAAAATATCTTCAATTATTCTAATAATGCTTTTGAAAACATAAGTGAAATGATACCTTAATGATTGCAAAACAGCATTCATAAAGCATGTGTTTCCTAAATTGCGCAGTCCTGATGTTCTTGGTCTACGTTGTTTATGATGATTATCCTGCTGATTTAATTTTAATTATTATTTTAAAAGCAAACTCACACAAAATGGAATGTCTGCTAAACAGTATTACCTTGAGATAAGAAAGCCTTAACATAGGAAAAACTTGGCTTTCGAAATGAGATTCCAAGTTTTTTTACGCCTCATAATATGAAAAAATTAAGATGCAAAATGAGGTCTCTGCGTCAAAGTTAAAAAAATTAATTTTTAAGTAAAGAAAAAAATATATTAGAAAATGGAGAAAAGAAATATTTTAAAAAATTTTTATTTAGTTTTTTTTGTAAAAATTAGTGCTAAAGTTTATAGGTAAAATAATTTATAATACAAAACCAGGTCTTGATGCTAAAGTTAAAAAAAATATTAAAAGATTGGAAAATTACGAAAGGGCACACAAAAAAGGAAATTTAAACTTAGTTTTTTGTAAAAATAAGTGTTTTAACGTTTTTCCAAATATTAAGTCATTGTTTTCTGCCATTTAAGAATGTTAAGTGCTTGTTTTCTGCCACTTCAACATTTCTGCTATATTTCCTCATCTACTGCCACTCCTACCATCGGACATCACCTCACTCCAAAGATAAGCTTCTGCATTTTAGTTATCCATTTTACTAATGATACTTTTTTACAGGTTCTGTAACCATTATTGTACTAATGATACTTCTTTAATGTTCTTTTGTTCTTTATGTTTTTAATTAGTTATTATTGGTTTGATGTACCACAGATGGATACTGTATACACTACTGTATACGGTGCAGTATATGTTAGTTGTATTATTAAATTAAAAGTGGTGTTTTTGTAGGGCTTGGAATGATTTAGGCAATTTACATATATCGCATATACTCCCATATAAGCCGACTTAATAACTATAAAATACAATACTGAAATCAGGGGGTCGGCTTATATGCGCATAAAACAAAATGGACACAAACAAGGACAGACACTAATACCAATTTTCCAGCCACACATTTTTATCACTATCTAAATATATACTTCGTTAATCATCAGTTGTGAACAACTTATGGGCGGAGGTTCAGAAATTATTATAGCAAACAATGTGGAAAGAGCAGAACACGTTTTTGTGTCATTCCAAAAGGTAAACAAATGGGTATGTAACAAAAAAGTAAGCATTTTACATCTGTACAGTAACAAATTTCTATGAACCAAAAATATGGAGTAAAAATAGACAATTGTATGGTTGGCTTGTTTGCTGGTTTTTGCAAAAACTGGCCATTTTAAAGCAGTTTTAGGGGGTTAGCTTATATGCGAGTATATAGAAGTAATAGTGAACTTGAGTTACAAAAGCAACTCCGGAACGAATTAATTTAGTATCTCAAGGTACTACTGTACAAGTGACTCTGACTATGATAAAAATACAAAAGTTTGCCTTGGCTTCTTCTATTACAGTCGAACCCACTTACCTCGAGCTCGGTTAGCTCGACCACCCCACTCGCACCCCACTAACTCGACGTTTTTTATTGGAACCGCCAAATTCTCTCTTTGTCTTAGCATTTTTTCATCGGCTAATTCGATTTTTCTAAGTCGCAGAAACCTAATACCTCGAGCACAAAAGAGGGCCAAATTTGCAACTTAACGTTGCTTAGCTCGATCCTCGTCGGTTCGCCTAGCAATGCATTTTTAGTTCAAAATTAGTGTTGACATCTCGCTTTCTTTCGAAACTTCCGGCTATTGTGTGATTCTACGAGATTTCAATAAAAATTACCGGATGTTATTATCTTCTTTCACTTTCGGTCCATGTGTGAATTAGATGTATTCATCAGAGTTGCCCTGTAAATCGGCGTTAGCGATCTTTAATCCGTCATTGTTTCGCAGTGCATGTTATATTATTATTAAACTTAATTCATTTTCTGATGCATTGATCATTTTATTTTTTAAGATAAACGAATATCTTTAGAAATGAAAATAAAGGTTTGTATCGAGAATCGACGGTGGTTTTTATATAATTAAATAAAAATTATTTTTTTTTAAAGTTTGTTGTTGCTTTGTTAACAGTAAGATAAGTGACTGTGACACTAACACGCGCGTGACGATGAAATCAAATCATTTTCTTAATATTCCAGTACATGTATATAATATTATTAATATACACGTCATCACTTTTGTAGTTTGAATTCTGATAAGGAATGATTTTTAAAAAAATTCGCTTAGACTTGTTGCCGGCCGAGGTCTAACTCTAACACACAGCCCACAGCGTGCTGTGGTCAACGGTCAAGGCCGCAATAGTTTTATTTATATTATTACAAGACTGAGGAAATTCGAGAGCGTTCTGATAGTAACAGATATCCTGCACGTCAAAAGCATTAAACTTAAAATTACCATATTGATATGTTTATTTTTATTAATTCGCTGATTCGACGGATGCAAACGCTAGCGGCTGTGACATGGGACTAGGCGAGGCGTAAACTTTGACCTTTTAGCGCATGCGCTACCAATTATAAACTGGTAACTTATTTTTAATTACATGTAAATGGAATCGAAACATGACAGAGACGTAATCAAACTCCTTTACTTCTGCATTATATATATATATATATTTATTATATATACTAATCGGGAATTTATATATATATACATATATTTAATTCCCGATTAGTCATAACTTTTCCCAACTTTCAAGGCCGAGAAATTTTTTTTAAAAGAATTCCCGACTTTTTCCCGTTGCCTGAGTGGGAACCATGGTTATATTTAAATTTTAAACGGTCCTTAAAAACGAACGGTCATTACAACCTTAGGAAAGAGCGAAGAAATATTAGGGTTCCGATACGATTCCGATTAATCGTCCCATCACTAATTAACGCTAACTAATTAATCATGTACATAAAGAAATTTCAAGCACATGTTAATATTTTGCCGCCATATTGGTTTTCGTTTTAACTCGATCATCGGTTATCTCGACGCCATTTTTCATACCCCAACGCCGTCGACTTAACCGGTTTCGACTGTATTGTTAAAAGATTTCAAAGAAAGTTATTAAAAATTTGATGAAAACTTGAGACACTAAAATGAAATTGTAACAGCATTTCGATTAACTTTGTATTTGTTTATTTTAAAAAAGGTTGAATAACTTTTTTATTTTAACTTAATAATTAAATTTTAATTTATGATTAAAAACTATAAACATACACAAACCCGTTTCCTTTTCTTGTGGTTTCTTTCATTTTCTAAGGAGTCTGTTGAATTTTGTCTAAGAATTTTGCGACTTGATGGGCTCTGACTGCTGCAACTGATCAACATAAAATTTTAACATTAACTTGCTTACGTCTATAGAGATTAATAATTTATGTGTTAGTAATATAAATAAATAATCAAATAAAAATTAAACAATGGCATTCAAAAATTATTAATATTTTAAATAGTATATATTTTTGATTTTTAACTGCAACAAAACAAAAAAATTACACATTAAAATACCTTTCTTGACAAATGTTTTTAGCAACTTTTGCTAAAGCCTCATACTGTTTTCTTAACTTTTCCAGATGGCCGAAATTGGTATCATTAATAACAAAATCATCACATTTGTAACTGTTTTTAAAAAAAATTGATAAGAAATTGTTTTGTTTTTTTATTTTAAAAACATTGATAAAATATATGTGTGAAAATACAAAAAAATCACTACAAGATAATCATAAATAATTTTTGATATTCACAAATTTGGAAATTGGACAAAATCTTGCTTAAGAATGTAAAATAGAAATAGAACAATGTTTACTTTAGACCTGAATAATATAACATATTAACAAATTTAAAAAATTGCTTTTGCAGTGTTACCAGAAAGCCATGAGGCTATGACAATCCATACAAACAGAATGGAGATCATTGTGACTTTCGTGATGTTCCTTTGCATGTCCTTTTATATACCTGTAAGAAGCAATATACTTTTTAACTGTCTTTCTTTTATATAATTTAAATAAAAAATAAATCTAAACTACTGTATATACTCGTTCTATAGCCCTTTAGTTCATAAGCCGACCCCCCCCCCTTCTTTTGGAAGAGAAAAGGATTAAAAATGTGTAACCCGGTCGGAAGCCGGCTCCCCAAAAATAATAGGACAGCTTAAACAAAATGGTACACATTTAAAAAAAAACAACTACAAGCTAAATCGGTCATTATGATTGTTTACTTTGTACTACCTATCTTTGTCTTCATGCTATTTGTTAGGCAAGAGTAACAGGTATTTAAAAAAAAATTCTTTGGTAAACAATGGCAAAAGCGCGTACACTAAAATTCATTGTTGAAAACAAAATTTGTAAAACAATTTATTCAAACATTCACAAAAATAAATAAAATGAGTAAAGTGAAGATGTTTAATAATATATTATAGCTTCTGGTAGAGCGGCAAACTCTTGTATAATGTAGAAAAGGACCTTGATGGTTCATAATAACAACACAATATTCAATGTACATGCAGAAATCACCTATGACCTGCTCCATAAGCCGACCCCCCAACTTTCCCCCTTAGATTTTGTCCAAAAAAGTTCAGCTTTAGAACGAGTATATACGGTAATCTAATCTAACTACAGTCGAACCCACTTACCTCGAGCTCGGTTAGCTCGACCACCCCACTAACTCGACGTTTTTTATTGGAACCGCCAAATTCTCTCTTTGTCTTTGCATTTTTTCATTGGCTAATTCGATTTTTCTAAGTCGCCAAAACCTAATACCTCGAGCACTAAAGAGGGCCAAATTTGCAACTTAACTTGGTTAGCTCGATCCTCGTCGGTTGGCCTAGCAATGCATTTTTAGTTCAAAATAGTGTTGACATCTCGCATCATCTTCGAAACTTCCGGCTATTGTGTGATTCTACGAGATTTCAATAAAAATTACAGGATGTTATTATCTTCTTTCACTTTCGATCCATGTGTGAATTAGATGTATTCACCCGAGGTGCCCTGCCCGTAAATCGGCGTTTTTTCGCAGTGCATGTTATATTATTATTAAACTTAATTCATTGTCTGATGCATTGATCATTTTATTTTTTAAGATAAACGAATATCTTTAGAAATGAAAATAAAGGTTTGTATCGAGAATCGACAGTGGTTTTAATATAATTAAATAAAAAATTATTATTCTTTTAAAAGTTTGTTGTTGCTTTGTCAAAGATTAAAGTTTGTTCATTGTTATAGTAAGATAAGTGACTGTGACACTAACACGCGCGTGACGATGAAATCAAATCATTTTCTTAATATTCCAGTACATGTATATAATATTATTAATATACACGTCATCTCTTTTGTAGTTTGAATTCTGATAAGGAATGATTTTTAAAAAAATTCGCTTAGACCTGTTGCCGGCCGAGGTCTAACTCTAACACACAGCCCACAGCGTGCTGTGATCAACGGTCAAGGCCGCAATAGTTTTATTTATATTATTACAAGACTGAGGAAATTCGAGATCGTTCTGATAGTTAAGTAACGGATATCCTGCACGTCAAAAGCATTAGACTTAAAATTACCATATTGATATGTTTATTTTTTTTTATTCGCTGATTCGACTGGCATTGCAAACGCTAGCGGCTGCGAATGGGACTAGACGAGGCGTAAACTTTGACCTTTTAACGCATACGCAGACAATTGTAAACTGGTAACTTATTTTTAATTTAAATGGAATCGAAACATGACAGAGACGTAATCAAAGTCCTTTACTTCGGCATAAATATATATATATATATATATATAAAAATTCCCGATTAGTCATAACTTTTCCAGACTTTCAAGGCCGAGAATTTTTTTTTAAGAATTCCCGACTTTTTCCCAGTTTTCCTGAGTGGGAACCATGGTTATATTTAAATTTTAAATGGTCCTTAAAAACGAACGGTCATTACAACCTTAGGAAAAAAGCGAAGAAATATTAGGGTTCCGATACGATTTCGATTAATCGTCCCATAACTAATTAACGTTAACTAATTAATCACGTACATAAAGAAATTTCAAGCACATGTTAATATTTTGCAGCCATATTGGTTTTCGTTTTAACTCGATCATCGGTTATGTCGACGCCATTTTCCATACCCCAAAGCCGTCGACTTAACCGGTTTCGACTGTACTTTAGTGAAGAAGGGTAAACATGAATTTATTTTTAAAATTAAAAATAATTATGTAATTACTAAAAAGAATGTATTGAATATTAAATTATAATACTATTATAATAATTGTGAAATCAGGTAAGGTCGGCAGAAAAACCATCTTTTATCCCAAAGATGCACTGGAGGGTTGTTTAATTTTTCAGATAAAAAAGACAGTTTACGGTGGACTAGCTGTAATGTTATCTACACCAATTCTTGTGCACATTGTCATTATGCAACATTACACAGGATAAACAAGAATCAATTCAATGGGACTTGGCAGTTCTATCCTGTACTAACATTTCTGCAAAGGTAATTTCTTCCAGAATCTCTGGCTCTTGACAATACATAACATTAATCTTGTGTTCTATTTTTTTCTTTCTTAGACTCTGCCTTCTAATGCCGCCAACAATCACTTTTGTCTTTCTTTTCCCATTCAATACTTTCTGATAACCTTTTTTTTTCTAATAAAGATCAGTTTAAAATCTTCTTACTGGCTTGTTAATTGTTTGATTGTATATTTCGTTAAGTTTTCATCTACCTTTAAAAAAAATATATTTCTTGAATTTCAATGTTTTAGTCTAAGTGACAAATTTTTTTTTAAAAGTGACCCATACCTGCCACAGTTGATATCTCCACATGTCAAACAAATCCATGGACTCTCTTCAGTTTGACAAGCTAATCAATTTTAATTAGAAGAAACAAAATTTTGATGAATACTTCATGTTAAATGTACAAGAATTTTTAAAATATACACCATTTTTACACCACTGACCAAAAACAAAAAGTATTACTAATTTTACGACATGTGAGAAGCCCCTTGACAACATTTCATTTCATTATAATATAGCATGAGATTAAAATTTTCACATTTTAAAATGATTTTAGAAAATTAAAAAAGAATTAATACCTGAACATTTAAAAACTGTATTACTGAAATGGTTGCTGTCTTGGCAGGCAAAATCAAAAGCAATTTTAGCACTATCCTCCAAATGTGGACACTCCATCAATGTCTCTTCTGGACTAATGATATAAAACATAAAATACATAAAAATTTGTCTTGCACACTCAATTAATAATTCTTATCTTAAAAGATATTTATTTAAAAATATATACAATGATGGCTTAGTGGCTGATGTAATACAAATCCAAGCCTCTAATTGCAGGTAAAATTAATTTGAGACATGTTAAGAAATTTCAAATTTAGAATTTGGATAACATTCAAAATACATTTTTTTAAAAATATGTGTACCTGGGCCAGATGTAATTTGTTAGGAGTTAATGAATTTCATTCAAATACTAAATAATTTTATTTATATATACAGCACTTTAAACATTTCTTATTACTATTAAGACTATTCTAAATAAATTATTCCCCATTGCCAGTACTGAATTTAACCTACCTACTCGGCTAGTACCAGCTACTACAATTTAATACTACTAGTCTTGATGAAAAAGTACTTCGAAAATATAAATGAGTTAGAGTAAGACGGAGAATCATAGTATAGTCAAAGTCATAGTAGTATAGTGAGATAGTGATAATTATAAATACGGTTTTGATATGACATTTATCTTATTTTATCCGTTTCAGACGCTCATTCTATACAGAAGATTATTGCGTCCTACGCTTATCTATGGTTTGTGTTTAGTCCTGCATTCTTATTAGAGTTTTAAATGTTGATAAAAGTGTTGGCTTTCCTGGTTTCTTCAGGCAACCCATTCCACGCCCGAATTCCGGACGGGAAAAACGAAAATTTGTATGAGTTTGTTCTTGCATACGGAATAAGAAAGGTGTTTTTATCCTTATGTCTATCTGAGGGTTGTATTAAGTTATCTTTGTGTTGTATTTCTAAATTAGAGTTAATTGCTTTATGTATGATTACTACTTTACTCTTGGTTCTTCTATCCTCTAGTGTTTCAAGGTTTAATGATTTAACTAATGGTGTTATTCTAGTCAGTTTTGAATATTCTCCAGTAATGAATCTGGCAGCTCTTTTTGGATTTGTTCTCGTTTATCAATGTTTTCTTTGGTGGATGGGTCCCATACAGAAGATGCATATTCTAGTACAGGTCTCACCAAAGTGAGATAGCATTTTAGTTTTATATCTTTATTACATTTGTAAAGGTTTCTTTTTATAAAGCCTAAGGTTTTGTTTGATTTTTTAATAACTTCATTGACATGGGGATTCCATGATAATTTCTCATTTATTATGACTCCTAAGTATTTTACATCTTTAGTTTGGGTTAGTTCCTTTCCATGAATGAAATATTTTGAATTTTGTTTCTTTTTCTTTGTTACTCTTAACAGTTGACACTTTTCTGGGTGGAATCTCATACTCCAGTTAATTTATTATAAAAATTATGATTATTTTTATGTATAAGTATATGAATATGTATAGGCCAAAGCTACTAAATTTTTAAATTACTATCCTGCTTTAAAATTAAAATGTAATTCAAGTTGTAACTTGAAAACCATAGGTTCACCATCACCTTCCATACCCTCTCACACCTTTGTGATGGTGGAAGCAATGAATGAAAGAATTACTAAGACTACACTTAACTCCTCAGCTGAGGCTGAATCATTGAGTCTGAGTGAGGAGCAGGGCAGGTATTTCAGATTTTAAAAAAAAACAATCAATCCCTAGTGAGGCTAGTCATAGTCACTATCACTGATAAAATTTTAAAAACTTTTTCACCATTTCATTATTTTTTTAAACAAATTAATTTATCTGGACTCGGGTAATGATTTGTAAAAATTAATGCCTTAGAGTCTAGGACAAGAGACTGGACCAGTGCTTACCGATGCCAAATTTTGGATATTTTAATAGAACGAGCCTATCGCCATCGACTTCGTCACCAGATTCAGATACAATGTACTTTTAGTTTTAGTCTGCTACTTTTATTTAAAAAAATTAAAATAAAGAAAGCCTAATCAGAAACTTTGTGCCTGCACATTTCAGTACACAATAAAATGACATTAAAATCTGAGTCTTTGTTAGATGTCTTGCTTGGATCTTTTAAATATGATGCACATTGATGACTGTTCTGTGATGAATTTGCCACTATTTTATACCAAGGGACAAACACAAATGAGAGTTTCGCTTGCCAGGTTTTTCCTGATTTTTTTCTAATTTGTTAAATTAAAGTTCAAACTAAAAAAATCATTTAAATTTCGATGAAAATCTTTAAATAATATAACTTTCTATGCATAAAACTCTAATGCATTTTCAAATTTGTAAAAAAATTAACATTTTAAAAATATTATGTCAATTTAGCAATTTGGACGAAAACTTCGAAGCTCAAGTACTTGGATGTTGGTATTCATACACCATGCCACACGGTAAAATCCAGAAATAAATTAATTCATACAATCAATTAAAATGTGTAAGCTGGCGAGCATTTTTTGTGTTGTAAAATTCATTAACATATGCTAAAAGATCCTTCATGATGTACACTATATTTTAAAAAAAATTAACTTCAATGATTTTAATACTCATGGGTTAAACGGGGCTGAGTTATTTTATTATGCACCCCCCCCCCAAACCTGTACTGCTCCTTTTTTTTTATTTACCACGTTTTTATTAACTCGCTTTCGTTCCTGTGGCATTGTTTGTGTGTCTGTCCAAGATTTTTCAAATCTGCCAACGTACAATTAAACCACTTCTGATGGTCCTAGAGATCTCAAAATTTTACCACAGATAGATCTTGGATGACAGTGCATTTTATCAAAATTTCAGATCGATCGAATGTACCGTTATTAAATTAATGCATTTCTTAGTTTATCTTTATATAAGCATCTGTACCCGCCTGTCGTAGTTTAATTTCACGTGGCATGTTCACCCCGTGACCTCATCGTGGGCGGGCGCTGATGAGGTGTTTGGTAAAATAAATAGAGGTAAAAAATATTTTTGAAAACCACGTTTTAATTAGTGGACTTAAATGAATAAAATAAATTTAGGTAAAAAATGATTTTTAAAAACCACGTTTTTTAAGTGGACTAAAAAGAAGAAAATAATTTAAAACTTATAAGTTCAAGTACTTCGATTTAATATGACTAAAAACGTGGGGCGGGAGTTTGGTATAAAAATTAAAGATTTCTAATTTAGAAGGCAAAAGAGAGATCTATAAGTGAGAGAATGAGTGAACCGCATATGTTAGGGGCCGTCCATAAATGACGTCACGCACATAAAAAAAGGGGGGGGGGCAGTGGCGGATTTAGGTTTGTCTTCGTGGGGGGGCGAGGAGAATTTCAAGGGGCGCCAAAAAAAATAATTTATTCATGCACTTAGTGCAAATATTTATAGGTGCTGAAATAAAATTCATTTGTCTAAATTGCTGGTTCTGCAATGAAGATTAGAAATTTGATATGAGATTTACTATTTTTGCTATATTTTATGTTAAAAAAACTTTTCTGCTCACTTTAAATGTGAGATTTACTTTAATAAGTTTTCACCTTAACAGACTGCAGCAGTCTCAAATATGAAATCTAAAATGTGTTGTTTATGTTACATACATTTTCAGAGTTTCCCTATGGCAACTTGCTAGACAAAAAGAAACATATCATCTAGTCTTACGTAGATATGGTTAATCAATTGAATTTATGAAAATGGTAGTTAATTTGGGAGCTGTTATTTGTGACGAAATCTAAATTTCTCATAATCCTTTGTGTTCACTTTCAATTGCTGAATATCCTAGCAGACTTTAACATAGAAAACTCAACAGAATAAGTTTATAGTCTTTGTGCTAAATAAAACTTCTAAAATGTTTTGATAATGAGGTATAATTTTATTAAATTTTTTATAGGCCTCCAATAGTTTGTTGTACTATCTGCAAGATGTCTCATCAGTTTGTTCAGCTTGCCATAAATAGCACTGACAGTAACTCAAACAAATAACTAAGTGTTAAATAATAAATGCTGTGTTGATCATTCAAAGTACATTACATGTATTTAATATTATTTTTGTTTACATCAAATTATTGCAATGAATCTCTTCAATATACAAACAATTGCTTTATATTCAGGAGAGTATTAGGTCACAAATGCAAATAAAATATAATGTATTTTAAAAAAATGTTAATCATTAATAAAAGGCCTAAGTAATTAAAGAAATCATTTATCATATACGTATTATATGCATATATCATATGTAGGATAAAAAGATTACAGTAAATTATGAACTTAGTTCCAAAGAGAACAACTTATTTTTACTAACAAAATTTTTATAGTTTCTGTTTTTAGTTCTTGTAATAGTTTTCTATCTGAAAGAATGAAATGAGAATTTTATCTGACAAAATAGTTCAGTTTAAGTCCAGGTAATCTGATGCTACGAATAATGAAAAACACAGAGATTTTGGTTGAGTGGATTGGTCAGGATTAGTAACACATACACAAAGAGTGCCAATAATATTATACTTATAAATAAACTAAACAATTTACTTCAGAATTTTTTAAAAAATAATTTATCACTGGAAGTTTGAGCATCAAACTTTGGGAAAATCTATTAACTTTACATAAACAATGATTGTAAGTGCCTTAAATAAACATTCAATACTCTAATAAGAATGCAGGACTAAATACAAACCATGGATAAGCATATGACGCAATATTCTTCTGTATAGAAGGAGCGTCTGTAACAGATAAGATACGATAAGATAGAGACCTCAGCCCTATATAAATTGCTTTCTATGTGATTTCATTTAAGCAAAACGATTTATCCTTGATTCAAAGTCAACGTTCTCAGCTAGATCACGTTCAATTGAAATTAATGCCAATTCAGACAGACGTTCGTTTGTCATTGTTGAGCGCAAATAATTTTTGATGAGTTTCAATCTACTGAAACATCTTTAAGCAGTAGCACTACTAACAGGAAGAGTCATGTAAATTTTATAGAGTATTGGAGTATTGACAAATTAGTGAGACCCGATGCCATTAGTTTTTCAGTCAAGAATGGCTGAACCTTTTTAAGTTTTAGTTTACTAGGAAAGGGTGGCTGTGTTAATGCATACACATCTTATATTCTACGATTGCTTCTTCAAGGTTAATGTCGTGTTTGTAAATTTTGCATAAACTTTGAAAATAATCTTTATTTTCCTCCGACATTTGTGATGGATCAATACCATAGAAATAAGTAACTGTGCTCCGAAAGTCATTATATCGATCATCTATTTGTGTTACAAGTTTATCCATGATAGTGAAGTACGTTTCAGATTTAAAGCGTGTAGTTGGATCATCAGCCATTTTATCTCTGCTAAGTTTGCCTGCCATACTTTACTTTTTTGCAATTCAATTTTCTTTAAATTCTGTTTTAACATCTACATAGTTTTGAACCATTTTCGTTAATAAATTATTTGACATCTACATTCAGCATTTCAAAAGCGTCATCGCTTCTCATATTAAACAAACTTATTTTTTCCAACTTCGATCAACTGTTTTGCAAAGGCGTTGCAAGTAGTTTGATAACATGAAGATAACTTTTGTACAAATAGCATCAGAAAAACAAAAGAATATTTTGTTATTAAAACAGATAGTCCCATAGCTTCTGCTCTGACACTTCCTTTCTATTCTGTTGATTCCCCTGAATCAAGTGTGGCTAGAATAGCAGAGAATGATCCAACAACTGCATGAACTGCATACTTACGGCTTGCACATCTTGTATCAGAAATTCGTTTCAGAGTATCTACTGTTGATTCATATTGAGATTTCTTTTATTCTTTAAGAGTATGTAGACGTGGTAAACTAGACGTAAGGAATGCATACAACCTTAAATCTGCGCCAAAAAACAACTGTATACCACTGTTTACAGACATTGCCTCGATAGTAACCAAATTCAAAACATGGGCACAATAATTGGGTGAAAGTTTCTTTATCTGAGTTTAAAGGCCACTCTTAATTCCAGAGTATGCCTGTCCTCGACAGAGTGTGAAATCAATGTTTCACATTTTTATTTCCGTTAAAATCTTCTCAGCAAATGCGGGAGCATTTTTTATTTACGAGGGCGCTTATGAGGTTTTACATATGCATTTCACTCATTCTCTCACTTATAGATCTCTCTTTAACTTTTATACCAAAAACCCGCCCCAAGTTTTTAGTCATATTAAATCAAAGTACATGAACTTGAATTTATAAGTTTTAATTTATTTTCTTCTTTTTAGTACACTTATAAAAACGTGGTTTTTGAAAATCTTTTTTTACCTTTATTTATTTTTATTGTGGCTTTAACGTGGGCTAGATGCCACGCCCCTCAGCTTGTGAGACTAGCGCACTATTCGTTATCCAGCCGCTGTTTACCAAAGTATAAAAGCCTATAAATCTTTCCAAACATGTCCTGATTTTAAAACTGAATGTAAAGAAACTGACATCTGATCAATTCTAGATATATCAATGGTTGATTCAATAATTAAAGAAAATAATTGTGCAGACTTAACTACATTATCAATTGTCGCCGATAATTCAGATGCGAGTGATTGATTTAAACCAGATATTACCGTTTCATCATTTGATATACAATATTTAGCAAGCAGTTTGGTGTTGATTACAAGTTTCGTGTTTAGAAATATTTTTTTCTGCTCTAGTGACACCTTTTTGGTGTTCATCGAGGGCGTCTTTAGGGGGGCACCATTTTATACCCAACAGGGGCGCGGGGGGGCAAGCCGCCCCCCCTGCCCTATAGCTGAATCCGCCACTGGGGGGGGTCACACTTTTGTGACGATGCGTGACGAGGGGGGGGAGGGGGTTGAAGAAATGTGACGTCACATCAAAAGGGTAACTTTAAATAAAACTTCCACTGAAATATTTGGTCCCTTACAATTTATTTAATGACTAAATCAGTGCTTCTCAATGTGCCGGTCGGTAGGCCATCAGACGATGGTTGGTATAAGCTATCAAGACACGAAAATTAAATCTAAGTATAATCCTTAAGTTTGAGAACCCCCAAGATAACGTATGAAATTGTTACCCTTCTTCGTTTCATGTTGACATCAAAGCATTTGTGATGTAACCGCAGCTCCGCTTGGTTCTCTCACGGCAGGCGACTTTTTTTGCCTATTACCCCAAAATATACAAGTTTATGTGCGCGTTACGCCCCCGCCCCAACCCCCAGATTCTAGGTCCTGCTCACATGACTCGGGGATTTGGGGAGCGTCGTTAGCCCCCCCCCCTCCCCCGAAAATGCTACTGGTGAGTTTTACAAGCATTACAAGTGTCTAAAAAATATATTAAAAACACTTTTTAAAAACTAGTCTTATTTGAGAAATGCACTAAAAAGTAGAAAATAAGTTATGCAAAGATATTCATCAAGTTAAGCAAATCTATTTGCTAAGTTTAAACTGAGCACCCTAGTCTTATAGTCATGGCGAACAACGAGATAATCGATTTCACCAACGATGTAACGTTCCTGTCTCATTTTAAACTTTAACATTTTCATAAAAATTGTATTTTCTACTTTTTAGTGCATTTCTCAAATAAGACTAGTTTTTAAAAAGTGTTTTGTATATATTTTTATTTTCTACTTTTTTGTCTTCACATTTTTTTTATTGGCAGTGTGTTACTGGCCCATTGGCGTGCCCCACTGGCGTGTCCCTGCTCATCACGGGACTGACCTCCCCGTGCAGTAAAACACTGGTAGTTGGTCAGTCGCTCGTGACCATTGCCGGTCACTAAGGCGGACTACTGAGGTTTAACACTAGCAGACGTAAATCGAAAATATTTAATTAAATTAAATCTAGCCATGTAAAAAGTCCGCAAAAATTCACAAAATACTATCACCGAAATTGAACATGCGTGCAAATTTTCAGAATGATTGGATAACGGGAAGGGGTTCAAAATTGGGATATTAAAAATAGTCGGGTGTCCGATTAAAATTACAACGCAAGCTAATATAAGACTAGTAAAAAATGATCTGAATAGGATTATGTGTAGATATTTTAAGTCAAAACGACACGGAATATCATTTTTTTTTAAAAGGGGGGTGGGGAAAGAGGGAATCTATTTGATAGAATTATAAACGTTTTAAGTTTGATATAGTTGTTCGATTGGTTTGCGGTCAAACGCCCCTGGCCATTCTAGATATAATGATAAATGAGCCCATTTAAAATTAGTCAAATATTCATTTACTTTATTGAATGCATCAAATTCTTGACATCGCAATTCGAGATCAGCACAAAACAACTTTTCTTCTGAGCTCAGTTTTTAAGGCATAAATTTTAAAAATCACAGAAAGGATACTTGCTACAGTCAAGTCATGTGGATTAAGATTAGGCCTATTGTTACTCGTGTCAGTATAAATGAAAGTAGGGTGGATTTAGGTGTCTTCGTATAGTACGTAGGTAAGAAATCTACATAGTTGTCAAATTTTTAACAAATTCATTTCTGGAAGGAACCGGTTCAATAATGGGCATATGTTCCAAGCGTACACGTACACATGACGTATTTTAATATGTCTAGTGGATTGTAGTGGATTTTATATGTCCCAAATGAGTCTGCATTACCCCCAAGAATCCCCCTTTGACCCCAGATTAGGTTATTTACCCCTGTTCGCCGACCTCTTTCGTACGGGATGCCCGTCAGTCAATTGAGGGATTTAATAAAACAAACCCGTAAAAACAAAGTTTTTGACTATAAATCCCTTATATATGACACATAACTAACAGTATTGATTATTTTCAAACATTTACAGACTGAATCTGTCTTAACTCAACTTTGCATCATAACCCTAGTGGGGGAGGGGTGGGTGGGGGGGAGAGGGGAAAAGTCTGGTCACCGATTCGCTTGACCGAGCTCAGAGTGACACGTAAAATGTAAACAAAAGCGCCCCGTCGCTTCGTTGGGTCGCCTCAATGCGTCAGCTCAAAATTTCACGTGGGAAAAAAACAATAACAAACCGTGAATTTAAATTACATACCTCATATAAGGATAAACTAAAAATGCATTAATTTAATTACGGTACGTTCGATCGATCTGAATTTTTGATACGATGCATTGTTAGGTTAGACGCAGTGGCGTAGCAAGGGGGGGGCAGGGGGGACATATGTCCCCGGGCGCCACGTTAGGGGGCGCTAAAATGAGTATTAAAACTCATCATTTAATTTTATTTTGATGTAATCTATTGTATCCCAAATACGTTTGCAAGATTGAATTTTGGAGCTCCGAAAATATCTTCATGACAAACCAGTTGGAAAGCATCATTTTGGCGCCCCCATTGAGCGTTAAGGGGCGCCATTCTACTCATAATTAAATGACACATCCACAATGAAGAATTGCTGATGGCGTTTAAAAATAAAACAAACCCGTAAAAACAAAGTTTTTGACTATAAATCCCTTATATATGAGACATAACTAACAGTATTGATTATTTTCAAACATTTACAGACTGACACCGAGTGATGTCACTTGTCTTTAATAAATGGGGGTGGGATGTGAGGGGGTGTCGGCACGACGGTCGGCGTCAACACGACGGTCGGCGTCAACTCAAACTCACGTGGAAGTGGGAGAAAAAAACAAAAACAAACCGTGAATTTAAATTACATACCTCATATAAGGATAAACTAAAAATGCATTAATTTAATTACGGTACGTTCGATCGATCTGAAATTTTGATACGATGCATTGTTAGGTTAGACGGGTCCGTGTGCCAAATTTCAGTTCGATCGGATCATGGGAAGTGGGTCATTTTTGACTTCTGTTTTTCCGCCCGCCGAGCCCAAGACAGAGAGAGAGAGAGAGAGAGAGACGGCCGCGAAGTTAATATAAGGGATTTAAAAACTGTGAGTTGCTGGGTGTGAGACTAGGGGAGCAGGAAGAGGCAAGGGTGATTCTATTAATAGAACAGATAGAGACGACACTAAAAGCAAACAAAATGACCAAGACAAGAAAAAGGAGTGGCTTAAAGCAGTGGTTCTCAACCTGTAGTCTGCAGAGCACTAGTGGTCCGCGAAGATGTGCCTGGTGGTCCGCGAGCAAAGCATAAAATTTACGCACTGTATGATTCATCAAGAAATACTAGCAAGTAAAAGAATTAACACAGACTTAAAATATATTTTTGATCTGGCCTAAATAGTTTTTAAATTT
Source organism: Ampullaceana balthica (assembly GCA_944989445.1). Classification (NCBI taxonomy): domain Eukaryota; kingdom Metazoa; phylum Mollusca; class Gastropoda; family Lymnaeidae; genus Ampullaceana; species Ampullaceana balthica. Next base: position 94,725 of record CALYLW010000222.1, read on the forward strand.
TATCGAGGCTCGTCCATTAAATTCTCTTATCTTTGATTTCTTATGTTCGAATATGAATCTTGAACATTAACAGTTACTGATGTATACTGAAGTTCGCTGGTTATAAGACTGTTTGAATTACGTGATGACGTAAGAGAGTTTCTTGTAGAAATAACTCAAAGCTTGTTGATCATTTAAACCATAGCTTATGGGTTGCTGTTCTGGCTTATTTGGCGGAAATTTTTGAAGAACTCAATAAACTTAATTCAACTCGGCAAGGAAAGCAGAAACATTTAATTACTCTCATTGAAAAAGTGTCTGCTTTTACGAAAAATATTGATCTTTGGAAAAGAAGATTATTTAAAGGTACCTTTGACATGTTTGATCAATTGTACGAAACCACCGAGAAACCAGAAAATGCTAAAATAAATAAATAAACTGTTAATAAATTTGATTTATGGTCATATTCAATCAATGCAGAACCAATTTAAATTTTACTTTTGTGATTTTTAACGTTCAGTTGTTTTTCGTGGGTCTCCAGTCCCAATCTCGCACACATTCATCATCAGTCCCGTGACGTTGTGGTCGTTGGGGGGAGCGCATGGACACATCAACAGATAACGATCTCCACATATGCCTATTTTGAGCGGCGGGAAATAATTCATGCAATTTCATCCTTGTCCATTCATTTATGTTATCCAGCCAGCTTTTACGTTTTCGACCTCTTCGCCGGCCACTTTCTACAGTGCCTTGAAGGATAATAATTTTTTGTCAGGGTATCATGTCGCAGTACTTGACGGAACCATGCCATTTTGCGTCTCTAAATTGTTGTTATGATGGTTTCTTGATGATCCGCAATAGAGTTTATTCTGTCCCAGACATATTCATTGATCTTGTGTTCTAACTAGGAGATCTGGAGAATTTTCCTCATGCATTTTTTTCAAATGCCTGCAGCTTGCGTTCAGTGGCTGCCATTAGTGTCCACACATTCACTCGTACAAAACGAACACCATCGTAATTAAACAAATTCATTGAACTGACCAGCGATACCACTTTGAATTTGTTGCATCAGAAAGTGGGCTTAATGAAATTTTGAGTACTCTTAACTGTCTCAGCTAGCTTTTAAAATACGTTTACCCTTTGCAACTTTGTGAAAGTCGATTTTCTGCATTGCTTACAATAAAAACAAAACATCGTTCGTACTAAATAATTTAATATGGCAGTCTTTTTAATACAAACAACTGTTTATGACTTAAAGTTTGTTTTTATAGTAAGCAAGTAGAATTAAATAAGAAGACTATGAGACTAATATAAATGACATTTGTTCGTTACAAAAGAAACCCATTACAATATTGTTTTTGGAGCATTCAAATCGTATCATATTAGTATAGTTTTACTAACTAACATGTATATTACTTATAGGTAGCTATATACACAGTATAATTATATTTAACTTTCCAGCATGGCAGTAAAACAATTTTTAGTAGTGGTCCGTAGCTAAGACACATATATTTCAATTGGTTATTGAATCTCAAAAGGTTGAGAACCACTGGCTTACAGAATAGTTAATTCGCGTCCCTTTGCTCATGCTGTGACTCTTTAAAAAAAATCTTACTTCCCCAATTCCATTGTGGAGGGAGTAAGGTGGGGGAGAGGAAGGAAGGTCTCTCCTCTCACGGGCTTCCGTCGGTATGTCAAAGCAAGTTGGATTCCTTTCATATGAAACAGAAGACACCGCCTTTCTTTCCTGTCTCTCTGTGATCAAACTTATTGATCAATATGATACACTGTTAGAAAAACACCTACAACATGCCCGAGATAATCCCGGTTCAGTATCTTATTTATCACCGGAAATCCAAAATGAATTTATCCACCTACTTACATCGACTGTAAGGAATCAGCTGTTGAGTGAAATCAGAAAAAAACAAGTACTACGGTATCTTACTTGACTCAACACTCGATCTAGGACACCGGGAACAGTTTTCTCAAGTCATTAGATTTATTTATATGGATTTTCAAACTAAAAAAAAACCATCAAAGAATCATTTTTAGGTTTTGTACAGATACATTCCAAAGACGCAGCAAATCTGCTTGAAAGAGTTATCGTAGAAAAACTGGAATCTAATAGCATACCACTATCCGACTGTCGGTCACATTGTTATGACAATGCTGCTGTAATGACTGAACATATATCGGCCTTCAACAGCGAATATATGCCATAAATCACAGAGCATTGTGCACTAACTGTGACAACCACAGCTTAAATTTAGCATGTGTACATTCAGCTAAACAGAATCCAGTTACTATCACGTTTTATTTGAACAGTTGAAAGTAAAATATTTTTTTCTCTCATTCAACAACTCGTTTGGGAAGAATTAAAAAGAGTTGTGCTAATCACAATGAAGAGGGAGTCTGAAACACGTTGGAGTGCACGATCAGAAGCTGTTAAAGCAATTTATGAGGACTAGATGAACTAGTAGGGCTGGTGGAAAAATTATTAGAACATTCAAATATGACGCCTGACACTAGATGTGATGCAGAAGCTTTGCTGGTAGGTATATTAAACTTTAACTTCCTATTTTTGTTACATTTCTGGTACATCATACTTGGGAAAATTGATTCTGTCCAGAAACGGTTGTAGAATCCTACTGTGAATTTCAAGGAAGCAGCATCTGATCTTGAATCGCTTGAGTCAGAAATTGTCAACATTCGTGATAATTTGAGCCAGGTTGCGGTAGACAATGGAAAAGAAGATGTACAACTTTGGGATTCGAGGTTGACAGAAGGATTAGACGATATCGGAGGATGCCTGGAGAATTAACACGAGATGCAGGACTTTCTGCAGAAGAAGAAATTTCACGTGATATGAACAGCGTAATTGATAGACTCCAAAAAGAGATATCAATACGGGTTTTTACCTCTAAAAAACCTAAACAACAAATTTTGGATTTTTACTAGATGTCAAAACTGAGACAAAAGTCGATACACTTCGTTAAAATTGCTTAGATTTTGCTAATTTCTACGACACTGACGTCAATGGTCACGAATTGTGCACAGAAACTGTAGACTGAAAAATGCTAATCAGTAACCGGACTGAAGTTCTACAGGAAACTCCTTTGGATCTTCTTGGTTTTATTGTTTCATATGAAGATGACGTATTTCCGAATCTGCACATTTCACTTCAAATTATTCTAACAATTACTGTTTCAACTGAAACTGTGAGCAGTCCTTCAGCAAACTGAAGCTTATTTTGTCTTATTTACGTGCTTCAATGGGACACGATCGTATGAGTGATCTTGCACTCCTTAGCATCGAAAGAGAAACACTTGAGAATATTAATTTTGACAACGTGATTGATGAGTTTGCGCCATTTAAATCAAGGAGGATCAAATTTTTTGTAGACTATGTCTATTCAAGTCATGTATAAATAGTAGAGTTGTTTTTTTTTCAAATAAATTTTTTTACAACCGTATAGAGAAATATTAGTCTGTATTCTATTTCATTAAAACCCAAATGCTTCGAAAATGAACCATATATAAACTGTAAAATTTTTAAAAAATTGGCTCTCTGAGCCCCCAGATCTTTCGGCCCGACAAGGGGCGCAGATTTTGTGTCATGTCCCCGGGCGCACATGACCCTAGCTACGCCACTGGTTAGACGAGTCCGTGTGCCAAATTTCAGTTCGATCGGATCATGGGAAGTGGGTCATTTTTGACTTCTGTTTTTCCGCCCGCCCAAGACAGAGAGAGAGAGAGAGACGCCGGTGAAGTTAATATAAGGGATTTAAAAAAAAATACATTTAAAAAATATTATTTTTAAATAATTTTGTTTCTAAGCAAAGACGTTAACCGTGATGATTAATAGTCAATGTTTAATTTGTATGCATTAAAATAAAATGTAATCTAAGGATGTTAACACATTTCGTTTTCTGAAGGCCGTTTAAACGTTTTAAAAAACGCGGGTTACAATATTACAATGTAGACCTTCACTAGATAAATAATTAATACTTAAATGACAATAAAAGTGATTTGAAACATACTTATTTTCAAATAGAAAATAAGGTGGTGTTTTTTGTGGGGTTTTTTGGGTGGGGGGGGGGTCAAAGTTTTGTGACGTATTTTTAGAGGGGGGATCTAACTTTTTGTGACGACGCGTGACGAGGGGGGGAGGGGGTCAAAAATTGGCCAAAATCGTGTGACGTCATTTATGGACGGCCCTTTAAACCTCATAAGCGCCCGCCCCACGTTTTTAGTCATATTAAATCGAAGTACTTGAACTTATAAGTTTTAAATTATTTTCTTATTTTTAGTCCACTTATAAAAACGTGATTTTAAAAAATCATTTTTGTACCTTTATTTATTTATTTTTATTTTTGCAATGGAAGGATGGCACTTTTTGTTTATTAAGGGTGGCGCATTCTCGGCCTAAAGATACAAAATTAGTAATAGTAAGATTAAAGTATGCAGTGATTGGAAGACAAAAGGTGTACAATTATTTTATCTTTTAATTACATCGCAAATTATGACATTATGATTGGGAAAAGTAGCTCAATGATTCAAGTATTATCTATATATATAATTCTCTTCGTGGTCGGACCCTGCGAGGCAACAAGAAGCTGCACGTGCAACAGATATTAATTTTAGAAAGCAGCGCACCAAATTACTGCACCAATGCATCAAAAGGTGTGCAAATTAAATATGCGCTGTAAAAAAAAATTATATGACGTCATTGTTTTCGCTGATATTTTAATTTTGTAAAAAGGGAACAATGTAAAAAGAGGATTTGATGATGGTTAATTATAACATAAAAAAAACAAAGGGGGCGCCATATGCGCCCTACAACCCCTATTATAAAATAGTTTGTGTGCAATTCAGAAAGTTTAATATTTCGTATTGATCAAACAAGGACAAGTTAGTTGGGCTTTTGAAAAAGGTCGGCGCCGTAGGCGCCCTAAAAATGCATTAAAGGGGTAAAAGAACTCTCCATGAGCAAGTCTGCGGCGTATGCTACGCCGCGGGGTGTCTAGTTATTATTAAATAAAATATAAACAATATCAGAGCAATATAACAATATAAACAATATAAAGCAGAGTGATCCTTGCACGCCTGCAAATTCTGGCGCAAAATGTCTACCCAGAATCACAATGCGGTTTTCGGGCTGGCCGGTCAACAATGGACATGATCTTCTCACTCCGTCAGCTACAAGAGAAATGTCGGGAGCAACAGAAAGCCCTCTTTGTTGCCTTCATAGATCTAACAAAGGCATTTGACCTGGTCAGCCACGAGGGTCTGCTACGTATATTGGAAAAAATAGGATGCCCGCCGCGGCTTCTCTCCATCATCGAGTCTTTCCACACCAATATGCACAGCACAGTGCTCTTCGATGGTGCCACCTCAGAACCCTTCCCAGTCTGTAGCGGAGTCAAACAGGGCTGTGTACTGGCTCCAACACTCTTCGGTATCTTTTTCTCGATGCTACTGCGTCATGCATTCGAGGACTGTTTCGAGGGTGTAAACATCCATACCAGGGCGGATGGAAATCTGTACAACATCAGCCGTCTCCGTGCAAAGAGAAAAGTGGAAAATGTTTTAATTAGAGAGCTGCTCTTCGCGGATGACGCAGCCCTTACCTCACACTCAGAGATAGGTCTCCAACTTTTGGTCGACAAGTTCTCAGAGGCATGCAAAGATTTTGGTCTAACGATAAGCCTAAAAAAGACCAACATTATGAGACAAGGAACTGACTGCTTCCCCAGCAATCTCCATTGAGGGAAACACCTTGGATGTCGTCGATGATTTTACCTACCTTGGCAGTAACATCACAAGCACACTCTCCCTGGAAAAGGAAATTGAAACCAGAATCGGCAAGGCTTCATCATTAATGGCTAGGCTGAATAAAAGAGTGTGGAACAATGCACAGCTCACTGCTAGGACAAAAATCACTGTGTACCAGGCCTGCGTGCTCAGCACACTCCTCTATGGCAGCGAGTGCTGGACGACCTATGCCAAACAAACAAAGCAACTCAACAGCTTCCACTTACGATGCTTGCGCAGGATTCTGCACATCAAGTGGCAGGACAAGATAACGAATGTCGAGGTACTCAGAAGGAGTCATATGCTGAGTATGCACTCAATCCTGAGTGAGAGGAGCCTGCGGTGGCTGGGACATGTCCGCAGGATGAACTCGGAGCGCATTCCAAGAGCCCTGCTTTACGGTGAGCTGGCAACTGGTATGCGGAAGAGAGGACGCCCCTGCTTGCGCTTCAAGGATGTCTGCAAGAAAGACATGAGTCTGGCGAAGATAGACCATAAAACGTGGGAAACCATTGCTGAGGAACGCACCTCCTGGCGGGCTAAAGTACGCGAGGGCATCCAAGTCGCGGAAGCTTCCCTTACAGTCAAGAGCGAGGAGAAAAGGGCCAGGAGAAAGGGGAAGGGGGGTAGAGGAGCAGGAGGAAACGCCATCATCCCATGAGGATGGACGGATGCCATAGAGATAGAGAAAAAATATAATTTTCAATTGTCACGCAAGTAGTGTCTGTCAGTCAGTCCTGACGCTACTAATTTTAGAAAGCAGGGAAAACCAAATTACTGCACCAATGCACCAAAAAGTGTGCAAATTAAAGATGCGCTGTAAAAAATATTATATGACGTCATTGATTTAGCTCGTATTTTAATTTTGGAAAAGGGATCAATGTAAAAAGAGGATTTGATGATTGTTAATTTTAAAAAGGTCGGTGCCGTAGGCGCCCTAAAAAAGTGCATTTTTGATAAAAATAAATAGATTTCAGCTGAAAACTTCCGTCATTTTTGACGGGTGTACGCTAGTTAAATAACATAATTTGCAATCTGTCACGCAAGTAGTGTCTATCAGTCCTGACGCTATGTGAGGTAACTCCCGATAAAAAAATAAAAATGTTGCATTCGAGATTAAAAAAATGTGTTGCTCACCATAAAATATTGTGACGTGACGTCATTATTTGAGCTTTTATTAATGTGTGAAGGGAACGATGTAAAAAGAGCAATGTTTTATTTGATGTGATTAATATTAATATTATTTTTTTGTATTAAATGTCCGTTTTTGTGTACGTGTCCATGTCAATATTACGTACGTAATTATACATTTAATTTTCTATATTAATATATAACATTCGTTTTTCGGTTTATGAAATTTACAATTGGTTGTCGTTTGGTTGTCAAGTTTCGATTTTGAGCTACAAAGCCATTATGTATTACTGCAAATGAAATTTGCCAACTTATGCTTCAGTTTAGCGTTTGTTTTTCTTTTATACACTTTGAGATTGCATATTTTTATGTTTAAAAAATAACATATTTAAAAATCGGACTCCTCCCCACAATAGTTTTTTTTAAATTGTTATTTACATGTAATATTTTAATGCGTCTTAGGCTAATTTGGAATAAAAAAATCTTTGCTTTTAATATAGAACTGGAAGGGGTGCTGACTTGACAATAATGAAAACGTTTATTAAAATTCCTAAAACGTGTATATTAAAGTTGATACTTGAATATTTTCTTTTATTCAGTGCTTAACTTTACTTCAAAGGTTTCATGCAAAATAAATAGTTCTTTGTTATTCATGTTTGTAAATAGCTACAATTTTTTATTTATGATAATGTAAAGGTAATAATGTATGGACCAATGGTCGCATAAACTGACAAGTCATAATAGATCTTGAAAAGGTGCTGAATTGACAACAATAAAAACGTTTTTGTGAATTACTAACACGTTTATATTAAATTGTAAATATGATTAACAATTGATAATTTAATCTTTTCTGTTATCCTGTGTAAAAATTACATTTTATTTTTTACATGTTTCGGTAATGTTGTGGTAATAATGTATGGACAAATGGGCGAATAAACTGACAAGTCATAATCATCAATGAAGCTTAAACTGCTTCAAATCACAGATGTCCTTGATGTGGATCACATTACAATCACATAATTTATTTTTAACGCACTGTGCTGTGTTATTGGTGCACTCATAATTGGTGCGCACTATTCAATGCCGCAAGTTAACATCCGGCTCACTCCTCAGCAATATTTGTTAATACGTCGAGCTTCAAACTTCTTTGCCGCGGTATCACTTTAAGCTGTGTGTAATTCATTATGCATTTACTATTATTATGATCATATCATTATTATTCATGCAATCTTATATAACGCGAAGCCTAAGCTTGGAGGTTTTCTCATAACACATATATTCGTATATATAATAAAAATATATACTCTGCTATGTCCGTTCGTAACGCTAGATTTTATAAAGCGCACCTCTAAAAAAATATAAAAAAATTGCAAAAAAATTGCAAAAAAACAAAACAAAAAAAAACCCACCAATTTTCAAACGTCCGCATAAAATTGTTCAAAATGGAAAAGAGATTTAACTTTTCTCTCTTGGTCTCTACATTTTCTGATTATTTACTATGCGGCTTTCAAGCAAAAGGGACGATTACAAAAACTGAAATATATCCATTTTGAAAACTTCCGTCATTTTTGACGGGTTATACACTAGTCTATAATATAATAGCCCAAGTCACAGGTTGGAGTATGGATCCGTAGCGCTATGTCGTCAATTATTGAGCTTATATATAAGTATATATACAAGTACAAGGCGCGCATCAGGAGGTGTGCAAAATTCTAAAAGATTCTTTAAAAAATATTATGTGACGTCATAGTTTAAGCGTATATTTTCATTTTGGTAAAGAGAGTGATGTAAAAAGAGGATTTGAGGATTTATGATTATAAAATACTTTGTGTACATTTCAGGAAGTTTAATATTTCGTATTTATCTAACAATTATAAGTTACTTGGGCTTTTTACCACACAAAAAGTGGGCGCCGTAGGCGCCCTAAAACCCTTAGTAAACAATATAATAGCCCAAGTCACAGGTTGGAAGGAAGGATCCGTAGCGCTATGACGTCATTTTTTGAACTTATATTTATCAGGTGCGCAAAATTTTAAAATTCTAAAAAAAAATTATATGACGTCATAGTTTTAGCTTATATTTTAATTTCGGAAAAGAGAGCGATGTAAAAATAGGTTTGAGGATTTATAATTATAAAATACTTTGTGTACATTTCAGGAAGTTTAATGTTTCGTATTTATCAAACAAGGATAAGTTACTTGGGCTTTTTACCACAAAAAAGTGGGCGCCGCAGGCGCCCTACAACCCAAGTGGGCGCCGTAGGCACCCTAAAACTTCTAGTTATTATAATAAAAGTATATTATATACAAATATGCTCACACACACACACACAAAAACAACAACAACAAAAAAAAACAAAAAAAACAAACAAACAAAACAAAAGCCAACACCACAACCTTTTTCAAATGAAATTATGTGGAAACAAGAAAGAAAAGCGTCTAAGTTTATTTTTAAATTTTTTAAATTAGACGAGCAGATGGGTTTATAATTATAATGCCCACCCCCCAGCTCCTTACCCACAATGTCACAAATCTCACACTCCCTTGATTAGGGCGTCATCCATGAATACCGTCGCATCTTTATAACAGTAAGTAGTAAGTCACATTTTTTCTAACAGTTTCATTTTCAAATCCTTTTTTTTCCACAGTACATAACTAAATTAAAATTAAAGGACACTTATAATGTATTCAGCTTTTAAAAAACAAACAACAACAACAGAACTTTGGGGCAGTCCATAAATGACGTCACGCGCCTGGGGGGGGGTCACGCATTTGTGTCGATCTGTGATACGAAATGTGACGTCACATTTAAAAAATGCACAACATTAAATAAAAGTTCTACTTATATATTTGATTGCTTGCAATTTATTTAGTGACGTTTTCAGTGGCTTCACGTGTGTTACGATATTAGAGTGCAGCCTTATACTAAATACATATTTAAATGACAAAAAAATAAATTTGCAGCATGCTAATTTTCAATTATAAAATACGGCTTTTAGGGGGGGGGGTGAAAGCGTTGTGACGTTATATTGGAAAAAAAGGGGGGGTCTAAGTTTTTGTGACGAAGTGTGACGAGGGGGGTTGAGTTGAGAGCCTTCTCGTCCATGAGGGGCATCCACCGATCATCGTCGGTGTCTGCGATTCCTCCAAGAGCATAAGCCACCTACGAGAGACCTCCAGGCATCTCTACCCTGGGCCAGGTTCTCCAGGATCTTCCATTCATGGCCAATTCTCTTGATGTCTGCCTCCAATTTTCGGCGCCAAGTGTTGCTTGGACGGCCTCTTTTCCGCTTACCCTGTGGGTTCCATTTCAGGGTTTGCCTTGTTGTATTAGAAGCAGGTTTTCTTAGAGCATGACCAATCCACCTCCAACACTTCTGAAGAATCTCTTCCTCAATGGGCTTCTCTTTTGTCCGCTGCCACATTTCCCGGTTGCTGATTTTGTCCGGCCAGTGAATTCTGAGAATCCTTCTTAGACAATTGTTGATGAAGGACTAGATTCCGGTCAGGTTTACGGATATTGTTCTCCATGTCTCGGCTCCATATAGCAGCACAGGTTTTACCATAGCGTTAAAAATCCTTACTTTTAATTTGCCGCCTAAGTTGTTGGAGACCCAAACATTCTTGATTAGCTGGAAGGCTGCTCTTGCTTTTCCGATCCTTATTTTGACGTCAGCATCTGTACCACCTTGTTTATCTACCACGCTGCCAAGGTATACAAAACTGTCCACCTTCTCAAGGGCTTCTCCTTTAAGCATGATGGGTGATGTACTGGTGGCATTAACCTTGAGGATTTTTACTCTTCCCTTTGTGTATGTTGAGACCCATGCTAGCAGAAGTGGCTGCGACAATGTTTGTTTTCTCCTGCATCTGTTGGTGGGTATGTGCAAGAAGGGCAAGATCATCAGCAAAGTCAAGATCATCAAGTTGATCCCACAAGGTCCATTGGATGCTATTTCTTTTCTGATGTGTAGATGTTTTCATCACCCAGTCAATGGCTATCATGAACAGGAATGGTGACAGCAAGCAACCTTGTCTCACACCAGTCTTCACCTGGAAAGCATCTGTCACCTGCTGACCATAGACAACTCGGCAGTTTATCCCTTGGTACATGTTTCTGATTATATCCGTAATCTTCTGTGGTACCCCATAATAACTTACCAATCTCCACAGGGTTTGCCTGTCCACACTGTCGAAGGCTTTTTCATAGTCAACAAATTTGACATAGAGCGGCGAGTTCCAATCTAGTGACTGCTCTATAATGATGCGCAGTGTCGCTATCTGGTCAGTGCTGGATCTGTTGGCGCGAAAGCTAGCTTGTTGGTCCCGCAACAGAGGGTCTACAGCGCTTTTCATCCTGTTCAGTAGTACACGGTTCAAAAAACTTTCCTGGGATGGACAGCAGGGTGATCCCTCAAGCAGGAGCTTAACTCCCCCTTCTTTGGGATCTTGATAAGGTATCCATCTTTCCAATCGGAAGGAACTTGCTCCTCTTCCCATATCTTCATAAACAGAGGGTGTAGCATTTCCACACTGGTTTCCAAGTCCACCTTCAGTGCCTCTGCTGGGATGCCATCAGGTCCTGCAGCCTTTCCATTTCTGAGTTGTTTAATGGCCCTGCTAATCTCTTCTTTGGTGGGAATATTGCAGTCAATTAGCAGGTCATTATCAGCTGGTTGAATATCTGGTGGATTCCTTGGTTCTGGCCTGTTTAAGAGCTATTCTCCCTCTCTGTTGCTCTTCACTTGGTATGGTGTTTCCCGTTTTATCCTTCACCGGTCTCTCTACCTTGCTAAATTTCCCAGACAGCGTCTTAATAGTAACAAATAGTTCCCTCATGTTCCCCTAGTAAGCTGCTTCGTCTGCTTCTTTAGCAAGTTTATCAACAAATTCTTTCTTGTCCCTCTTGATGCTTTTCTTAACTTCCTTATTAGCATCTGCATACTCTTTCTGTGACTTGTTTTTCTGCGCCCGTGTGCGGCTGTTATTCATTTCTGTTTTCTTTCTTTTCCTCAGTGTACCTGCTGCTATCCATTCTCATGTCCTGTGAGACCCATGTAGCTTTATGTATTCTCTTGTGCTGGAAAATACATGACCAGGTCTGCTGTGGCACATATGTCCGAAAACCTCTCACCATTGTCGTTCATCTCGCATATCCCTTGCTGTCCCTTAACCTCTTCATACCCTGTGTTGCTATTGCCGATCTTGGCATTAAAGTCTCACATGAGGATGACGATGTTCCTCCGTGGGCGACCCTGGACTTTGGTCATTACTCTATTGTAGAATTCTTCTTTGTCTCTTTCATCGCTTTCATTAGTTGGTGCGTAGCATTGGATGACATCTAGTTTGATGCTACGTTTCTTTGTCCGAAAGGTTGCTAAAAGAATTCTAGGTCCATGGGCCTTCCATCCCATCCAATGAGTGCTCCTTGTGCTGCCCTTGATAGCATCATAGCACCACCCAGCGTATGTGGGGCATCGTCTTCTTCGTGCCCCGAAAATATCACCATATCTCCTGAGATTAATCTCTTCTGTCCCCATCCAGCTTCACTAATTCTGAGAATGGTGAACTTATAGCTCCTCATTTCAGCGGCTATTTGTGCAGCTTTACCAGCCTCATACATTCTGCGGACTTTCCAAGCTCCAATGATGGTGGTAATCCTGGTAGAGATGATGGTTGTCGGCTTAATAGCTTCCAGATTTTAGCTTTCACTATTAGGCGTCATATTTTCCTCCTCAAGGAATCCATCCTTTCCCAGGACTGAAATGTCTTTTGCTACTCTTTTCGGTGTTTTTGTAACTATGTTTTTTTACACTACACGGCAGGGTTGTTGGCCTTGCGCGCAACCACTTGGGGGGTGGGTTGCCCCTCACAGCTCAATGGTTTGCTGCCTTTGTTCGGGTTGTGTCCCTAGCCTTTGTGGATCTCTCCACTTCCTACAAGGCAGTAGGGCTGATTTTGGTCCACCCCGGGTATTTTATTTCTCCGGTACCCTCCATATCTGGTGAGCTGTCCCCTATCCGTCGGCTGGGGAGGCGCTCGATAGAAGATCAGCATCTCCTTCGAGGTGACGAGAGGGGAGAGGGGGGTACAAATCGGCCAAAATCGCGTGACGTCATTTATGGACGGCCCCTTATGAATTACAGTGGAACCTTTCATAACGAGCATCTCTTATATCGAGTAATTTGCATAACGAGCAAAAATGTGAAGAGAGCAAAAAATGTGAAGAAGTTGCTCCAGGCCTGGATTAGCTTATAGGCAAACAAGGCACGTGCCTTGGGCACCGAGCGTTTGGGGGGCACCATAAGTCCTCAAGAAAAAATTGTATATTGCCCATAATCGACATGACATTAGCAAATGTAATATTAAATCGCACAGGGCCGGATTAAATGGAAGGCTGATTGGGCTAAAGCCAAGGGCACCCAATGATTTAAGACTAAATTAAGGGACCCCAAACTTATTAAATTGTATAATAAAGTGGCTGAACAGGGCCCCAGGTGGAATAGAAGCCAGGGGCCCCGTGCAATCTTAATCCACCCCTGAAATCGCCTTTAAAGGGAAAAATGACAATTTTGGATCTTTACAAAATTGAATTTTTCTAGGGTTGCTGGAGTTGGTCAGTCAGTTTGATCCATTTTTAGCATAACACATTGCGAAATAAGGAAATTCTTGAAAAGGAAATCCTTCTTATGTATCACAAACTATATGTGAAGAACTGATCAAAATTAGGGCCATCAAGTAATTATAGATGAAGTAAAGGCTTCCGTTTATTTAAGCTTGTCAATACCCGATATTTCACTTATAGATCAGTTGAGCGTTGTTCTTCAATATGTGGTAGATGGAGAGCCCATTGAGCGCTTTTTGACTTTCTTGGAGCTGCAAAGTCACACTGGTGAAGGTATGGCTAAGCAAGAGTTGCAGTACTTACATGAAGTTTGCAATATTGATTTTGCGAAATGCAGAGGTCAGTCCCGGATAACGCAGCTAATTTGTCTTGGTGTTACATGCAGATCAAAATTCTAGAGGAAAATTAGTTTTCTATCTACATACCCTGTGCTACCCATTCACTAAATCTGGTAGGCAGAAGTGCCGTTGACTCTTGTTTAGAGGCAGTAAACTTCTTCCATACAGTGCAACTGATCGATACTTTTTCTCAGCTTCAACCAACAGATGGAAGATTCTGAAAGGATGCTTTGTGGATTGAACGTTGGTAAACTCTCTTTCCGAAACCAGATGGGAAGCACATGCTGTTGGAACTAAAGCTATTCTAAAGTCTCATCCTCAGATTATAGAAGCGTTAGAGTGTTTACAATAAAACCTGTCACATAAGGGGGACACCAGAAGAGAAGCAGACACAAATTGCAAAGAAGATACAAGAATTAGAATTTGCTCTCACGCTTGTCTTTTGGGAAGAAGTGTTACATTTTCTCAGATTCAGTCAAGCTCTACAAAATGAGCACGTGAACTTGAAAACGTGTGCTGATTTGTATTCTTCACTAGCAGATCACTTGCATGAAAGAACAGTGGTCATTGTTGGTGATGCCCCTGAGGTATCTCTGAAAGCCAGAGACAAATTTCGTATATTTGCTTTTTACGCCACTGTTGACAAACTTGAGACAGAGATGGGTAGATGAGGATAGGTATATAATGATATAGCAGTTAGATTTTCTTGTTTGTTCGATGTACCACAAACATCTCATTGTTATATAGGACTAATAAATGCTTATCCTGAAGATCTTAACAAATAATTTATATACTGAACTACAAAATCTGAAAACAACACGTTGAGTCCTGCAGAATTATACAAAGTAATAGAGACAACATCCAGTTTGCTTTTCCAATGTAGAAATGGACGTGCGCATATTTTTAACATTAATGTTTACGAACGTTTTAACTGAGTGCTCTTTTTCTCAGTTAAAACATACAAAAAAAAATCCAAGTAGATCGATAATGAAATAAGAAAGGCTTGATTCCTTATTTTTGCTGATAATTGAGACAGACATTTTGAGCAAAATTAACTTTGATGATGTACTTTGCCAGATGTAAATCTAGAATAAAGAACTTTAAAATGTAAAGGTTTGTTTTCTCTGACTTTCTCATCCATTAAAAAAGTTACAGTGTATTTGTCTATTATTATTATAAAATTAATTAAATATTAATTTTAATACAGAAATAACATATCGCAGGCTTTATATGAGTGATACTAGTACAAACATATGTGTTAACAGCGGCATCACTAGGGTGGGTGCCATCCAGTTCGGTAGGTCATGATGTCACCCCCTCACAACTTACCCCATAGACCTCCTTCAAGTATGCCAATGCCAAATACCGAGGAATACAGAATTTTACCCTTTGGTGTCACCCGGTGCGGTCCACACCTCCTGCAATCCCTTGTGATGCCCCTGTGTATTTTTAATGCCATGTTCAATGTTATGGCAGTTAACATAACTTGTGAAAAGGAATCTATAATACAACTACCAAAGTGAATTTTACACAAGAATTGATTTATTGACGATCTTTCCTCTCCAATTACAATAATAAACAATAATATAATCATTAATTATTACTACTTTAAATTTAAAACTAAATTTAAAGAAAAACAAAACACAGCAATTAAAAAAAAATTCTGATAATCAAAAAGGCACATGTTTACAATTAAAAATATTTTAAAAATAACAACAACAAAAAATTGACAGTTCTGACTAAATCTGCAAGTGAATTATATAAATATAATTATAATCATATAAACCATAATGTTATCTTGATAGGACAAAATTGTTGGATGTAGTTTAAATACATAAAAAAATACTCCTTAAAATATGCTTTACTGAGTAAAAAGTAGATTATTTTTGAAGAAATAAGACATACTAATAATTCTCACACTAACATTTAATTTAAAAATGGAAACAGAAAAACTTTAAATCAAAGGCAAAAAAGACACTAAAATCTAAAAAAGATAAAATTGCATTCAAAGGAAGTGAGCAATATCTCTTTATACTTTTAATTTTTAAACACATGTCATGCCCCATGATAATTGAGACACTGGTAATTAATTGTTATTTTTTAAAAAATACATTGTTGACAAATGAGTTTGTATATACGGTAAATAAAAAATTCTAAAACATCATTTATATTAGAAATATATGCTTGAAAAATGATATATGTTTCAATTTCATTCCTTGAAATGCTGTCACTGTTACCGGCAAAGAAAAAAATTTATACCATAAACTTCACAAACAAAATATGATTATCAATAATTACATTTTAAATAATAACATTAATGATAGTGTTTTTTTTACATCAAAAATTTACAAATGATGTATTAGTACAATGTACTTGCAATTTTGATAATAATAAATGTTAATGAATGAAAATTAGTGAAAAGATAAAATTTTATAAAACAGACATGATGAATTAACCTTGAATATTGAAATTATTTTATCATTATTTGGATCTATAATACTCTGTAATAAATCCATTTGCTTCTTTTAATAAGGAAATCATATCCGGATATTGTACAAGCTCGCATGCTTCATCAAGTTGTGACCACTTAAAATCTTGGTGTTCATTGGATAATCTCACAGGGTCTTTAGGATTACACAGTTCAGATAACCAATAGACTACTCGTTTGGGTGTCCCTTTAACATTGTAATGAAGAACTCTTTCAAATTCTTTAAAAATTTTCATCTGCTCTTTTGAAATACCAGCTTCTTCTTCAGTTTCACGCAGTGCTGTCTCAAACTCAGTTTCTCCTGGGTCTACATGTCCTATGGGTTAAGAATTTTTTATCATCAGATTAAGATGTATATTGCAAAAAATATTTAAAAAAATTATGTAACAGCAGTACGTACCATTAACCCTAGCTAGAACTGTCCAGTCCATTTTTCTGTAGCATCCTGCCAATTTAGCTTTTTTCATAGGCTTATTGAAAATGACAGAATCCCATACTAAATGAACTCAGAGACCCTAACATGTATACATTTTCTGAAAGTACATTGGATAAGGTTTATTATGGTACATAAATAATTTGTTTTAAAATTATGTATGTTGACATTGACCTTGACCTTCACAAAGTGAGTAAAATTTTACTACTCATCTTCTGCATTCAAACCACCCTCACAATATATAACTTGTTCAAACTGTCATAAAACCAAGATTTTCAGATACTAGAAGCAATGCTTTTTCAGAAAATGTATAGTTATATGTCATTTGTTTGAAAGATGTAATTTTGGTGAATTTTTTTCTTTCATAACCTTCAAATTTCGGTCACTCCAAAAAAAAAGAAAAGGGAAATTATATCACATTGATCATTTAACTGACTTAACAAATTCCTTTTCTATTAATGCAAACAATTTTTTATTACAATAATATTTGTGAAAACAAAGACCACAAACATGAATGTCTTTGATTATTTTTCTTTTCCGACTAAGACCCTGGTCGGTCTGATGAATGAAGTGAGGCTCGCAATGCTCGTGGCACCCAACTTTGCAAGCAGGACACCAGTTTTATTTCTGTTCTCTTCCCTTTCAACTTTTTTTGTATTTTCTTCTGTCACGGCAAACAAAGCAGTCCTTCTTGCCTTCCAATAACAACAGCTGATGCACAGAGGTATATGTGTATAGCAAGACACATTTAATCCCAGGTGGTTGAACCTTTATGTTAGAGTTTGCTTTCACCGACATTCAACTTTGAGACTGTTAATAGTTCATCATCAGAAATTAAATGTTAAAAATTAATAGGCTCTGAACACATTTCCAAATTTATATTCTGACAGCAAACAGGATTTCTGACAATAAAATTAGGATCTATTCTGAGTCTGTTCTGCTCTTTATCAATGCACTCCCAAACAATTTTGTCAGTAAAATCACATCACTATGACAGAGAGGTGCAGTGCTAATTTCATAAATGTTTGACTCTATGTCGTCGTCACTGCTACTAGCACTATCATCACTTAGTTGTGGAAAGTCCATAAAATTATTATTTTAAAAGATCTCCAATTAAAATAAATTAAATAAAGATATTCAATGTTATTTTTCCGATCCAGATGGACCCTCTCCAGCGCCAGACATTTTGGCAGTCAAAAAAAATTCAGAAAATTTTCACTCGGCTTTACTCATAAAATAACACTCGATAAGATAAGCACACGTTGTAAAAACAACCACATAAGGAAACAGGAAAGAAATTCATTTATTAACAGTGATCTCCCCTTACTAAATGTAAATAAAATAATTAGTATTTTTAATGACGATTTTACTAACGGCCGTTTATATCGGCCGGGACACCACAGAACGGGGGATCACGGCCGACCATCGGCCGTTAGGACAGTTCTAGGGTTAATACACGCTATTATTACTATGTTTTAAGCTTTGAATAAATCAACAAGAAGCTATAACTATATTTTATGTAACAATATTAAACTGGTGTTGCTAATACTAATAGTAATAGTAATAGACCTTATAAGCTTATTACTTATTATATTTCACACCCTAGCCCTAACTACAAATTGTAGCATAATAAAACAAACCCGTAAAAACAAAGTTTTTGACTATAAATCCCTTATATATGAGACATAACTAACAGTATTGATTATTTTCAAACATTTACAGACTGAATCTGTCTTAACTCAAGTTTGCTTCATAACCCTAGGGGGGGGAGGGGTGGGTGGGAGGGGGAGAGGGGAAAAGTCTGGTCACCGATTCGCTTGACCGAGCTCAGAGTGACACGTAAAATGTAAACAAAAGCACCCCGTCGCTTCGTTGGGTCGCCTCAATGCGTCAGCTCAAACTTTCACGTGGCAAAAAAACAATAACAAACCGTGAATTTTGAATTACATACCGCATATAAGGATAAACTAAAAATGCATTAATTTAATTACGGTACGTTCGATCGATCTGAAATTTTGATACGATGCATTGTTAGGTCAGACGGGTCAGTGTGCCAAATTTCAGCTCGATCGGATCACGGGAAGTGGGTCATTTTTTACTTCTAATTTTCCGCCCGCCCAAGACAGAGAGAGAGACAGAGACGCCGGTGAAGTTATATATAAGGGATTTAAAAAGCATGGGGACGGCCATTGGTATAGAAGTCTAGGTGTTTTTTCTGATCTGTTTGGACGGTAAATGAGGATTTACGTGGCCAGATGGCGGCTATGTCATTTCCGGGCGGCCACCGTTGTTGCTAAGGCACGTGACCCCCGGAAAGTAGTGCATAGCATTGCAATTTAGGGGGTGGGGGGGACCGGGGAATCTCAAATTACCGGGGTTTTAGAAACGCGCCGAATTTGAAACAGCTAAAATACGACTTTTAAAAATGGGAGGGGGGGGTGCGGAATTCTTTAAAATGAGGCTATTTTAAGATCCTGCCGAGTTTTAAAAAAGGATAAAAATGCAATAAAATATGGTACTCACCGTTCATGCATCAGAATCACGAAAAATGGGGTAGGATACAACTTTTTTATAACTGTTTAAGATATTCGGTCATCTGTAAAAAAGATAAACGGCTCCCTACTAAACCACGACCCACCCCTTATACTACGCTTGATAGCGGCATGGCTTTTTTCGCGACATCTCCAAATGAAACCATCACCACGATCACCTGATTCACACAATTTCATGTCTTTCTTACATGCAGGGCACTCGTAGCCGATCAGAAAGCAAACCATACGTCATAAGCCAATCAAGCATACACCTTTTGCCCTGATTCGCTAGACAAACCCAAAAACAGGTGGTAAAATTCACTTTCCATTTTGAATGAAAAATACCATCAAGTTAAGAACACTTTAAGAACACTTAACGCGATGTGAACACCTGGAGCAATTCAAGCGAAAGGAATGCGATTGTTCCCGGGCTATTGCTCCCGGGCTGGAACCCTTCGGTTACATCACCCCTCCCCCATTTTATATTTATTAATTTACAATTAATCTTAATTTAGGGGAGGGCAGGCCCTCCCCTAAAAACCCCACCCCTTACGCCCCCTCCCCCATGACAAGACACTGCGTATGAACACATTCTCATCCTTTCCATTGTTAAATACTACGTCCTTCTCGCCTAAGGGGAGATAATCGGAAATAATAAAACCAACATCATTTTTCAAGGGAAGCAACTCGCGGCTAGCAAACAGGTAGCGTCGAAGTGACGTCACTTCGCCCAGGAAATGACTCGCCGCCATCTTGGCCACGTAAATAGGATCCAGCCGTTGGACTACCTACTTTATAGAAAGAAACTTTTACAAATTAAATATAATAATATTATTTTTATAATAAAAATTAAAAAAACGAAAAAGCTACTTAAACTTAGACTTAACTTATTACTACTACTACTACATGTCACATTTACTAACTAACTAAGCCTAAGTCTCTAAGCTAAACAACACGGTTAACCAGTCCTCAGATCAAGATCAAATAGGTTCGATTCACACCTTTAGGAGGAGTCCAATGATTAATTCCATAGGATGTCTGGAGCAAAAGATATTCAAAATTATTTTGCAAGCGTCTAAAAATAAGAAAACCAGCTGCAACTAAGCTGGTAGAGGCTGACATTGTAGATTGTTGTCAAATGGTTGTAAAATTAATTTTCTTTAAAAAAGAGCAAAATGTAAAAATATCTTCTAAAAGAAAACAAATACATACACTGTTTTTCCTATTAAAAATGATTTTTATCTAAAGATTGATTAATTCAGCATTTTTCCTGATAAAGTAATATGTATTTAAAATTTTAAATTCAATAAGTAAGACTTAAAATGCTTAATGAGAGTTCTCATAATTTCTCGTGTTGGTGTTTAGTGGATTCCATGGCAGCGGGAAGTTCAAAATGGCGGTTGTTTATAAACAAAAATGGAGTTAATTTCACTCTGGGTGTCAGATTATTCGATATGAGGACACCAGTGTGTAAAGATGTACATTGTAATTGAATGATACATATTTATTAAAAATACATAAGTTAATATGTTTAAGACAAATTAAATTTTAATAATCTTAATTCTAACTTAAGATTTTCCCCGGCCAATCAAACAACTGCTTTGTCGGCAAGTTTTAACACGCTAACGATTCCCAATAAAATAACAGGCAATAGCAGCCATGAAATGCTCTTATCTAACATATTTCCGTTTCTTCAGATGACATATTTGATACGGAGCCAATTCTTAATATAAATAATTTTTTTGTTTTTTTTTCTCAAATCGGGTTTGTGCATTAGTAATAGTTTTTCCTAAAAAATTAATTAGGCCTAATTAAAAACATTACTTTAGACTTCATTTAAATAGTTAAACTCAAACAATTTAATTAAATTAATACTTAATCTGTTTAAGTTTAAGTTCACGTAAGTTGCTAATTTAAAAAAAAACTTTAGTCCTAATCAATATTTGATTTTATATAATTTTTGTTTACAAAATTTGACATAATCTGCAAAGTATGAGAGCGAGGGTTTAAGTGAGATTTATTATAAATAAATAGTCTACATTTTTCAAAGTCAAAGTGTTGGGGATGAATCATAGGCATTGTCATAGGCTCAAACTCAATATAAACAAGAACTAGAATCAGAATAGCCTTTGCCTATACTCAAATAATAATTCTTTGTTATAAAATTAATAATTAAATTCACTAATGAGACCCTATTGAATTTAAAACAAAATCAGCCCGGGGCCTATGTATGATAACAGCGCTTCTTCTATTGGGCATTGGGATAACTAGCATTAGGATTATTTTAAAATAACATTTTCATTATCAATAACGTTCAATATTAGAAATATTCCAATGGTGTGAAAGCAGGTGGATTGCCAGTTATAGCTGTGCCTGGAAAGCTTTTCCACTCATAAGAAATATGTGTTTTGAGGGTCTTAGCTGGATTTGAGATGATTCTTCTTTACCTTGCTGTTCCTTTTAAACTGAACTGTGGATTACTCACTGAAGATTGTGCTCTCTAGGTTACTAAGGCCTGCATCACCAACTAGTAAGATTCACAATCTGAATTAATTTTTTAAAAATATTTGCTATGTTATATTAGGTACACTTTTTATGCAGTTTGAATTTTACACTTAAATTTTGAAGGATTTTAAACAAATTTAATTATAATTTAAAGTAATTATGATTCCAGATATTTAAGATGAAAAAGGATAAACCTTTAAACTAAACTTTAAACATAATTGAACTTTGCAAAGTTAGTTGGGTCATGTGGTCAAAACTACATTGATGTAGAAATCAACACATCATAGGCCCACTTTAATGAAACCAAATGAGACTATTATAGATAAAAATAACTTTTTAAAAACATTGATTTGTTTTTTTAAAGAAGTGACGTGGATTGAGATGAGTTCCTGATGATGTAGACTTAATTCATTCCCCGATCCAATTAATGATTAGTTATTTTTCACAGAAAAAAATCTTTGGCTGAAATTATATAAGAAAAGGGAGCAATCACAGGTTGTTAACACTTCCTGCAGCATATCTAGAATCTAGAGGAATACAATAAAGTAGCTACTTTCACCAAAAAATAAGTGAACAGAGTCCATGTGAATGAGCTCTCCTCATCGCAAAATATTCTAAGGCCAATACTCTCTTTCCTTCAGGGACCTTTTATTTTAGAAATATATCAATTTAATTTTTTTTTACTGAATTTTAAAGTGTTCAAATATCATAAGAAACTTATTTCTTACCTTTTCTATAATAAAATCTGGTTTTATTTTAAAATCTATTTGTTTAATTTGTTTTTTTATTATTATTTTTTTTTACATTTTAAAGTTTTAAGTTGTTTATTAACAATTATTAAATTATTAATTAATGAATTTATTAAGAATTATCTATCTATATATATAATTCTCTTCGTTGTGGGACCATGCGAGACAAGCAAGCTGCAAGTATGTGCAACCGAGCATGACGAATGACCCTCGCTCGGGTCAACTAATCACTGTTGGCAAGCGTGGTGGGATGAAAAGAAGAAAAAAAAAGGGGGGGGTGGGAGTGGGTGGCAAAAAATTTCTTGTGTTCACTTGCATTGTTCCTTCACAGAAATGTGATATTCGTAGTGTACTGGTTATCACGTCCGCCTCATATGGGGAAGGTCCTGGGTTCAAGCCCCAGCAAAAACTTGGGAATTTAAATTTTTTAAAAAAATGCCTGTTTGTGCCCGTTCTTTTACCCTTTATTGTCAACACTAGCTGATCTGCAGCGTAGCATACGCCGCTAATGATTTAGTGACGGGTGAAGACTTCCTGAAAAACACAGTTGTCAAAATGGGGCGGGTTTGGGCAAACGACTGTGAGTGAATGAAAAGAAGGAAATCTGGAGATACCCGCGGTGTAGCATACGCTGCAGACTTGCTCATCATAGACATTGCAAAGAACGGTTGGGGGGAGGGGGGTGAGAGTACAGACACAAAAAGCAGCACTAAGTAATAAAAAAAAATAGCGAGTAAACGTAAAGACATGCACACTGAGGTTGTTGTTACCCGCCTCCAATTTAATTTTATACTATCATCCCTTAAGCATAAACTGTGATTGGCCGACCCTAGCGAGGGTTAGTCATATTTATGGTTGTTAATTGCGTGTTTTTTTCTTTTTTGGAAACTCCGATTTTAAACCGATTATTGTTTTATAGCTGACTTCATAGAAGTTAGAGGTGTACCGAATTTCGCCTGCAAATGTCTCGAAACCAACAATGAGTTGGCAGTTCGCAACCGACGTTCACTCGCGTTGTTTTGATTTCTTCGTGCTGTAGTTTGTGTCCGATCTTTCTCCACTTTCTTTGCACTCTCCATGAGCATGTCTGCGGCGTATTCTACGCCGCGAGGCGTCTATTAATTAATTATTACACAAATTGGATAATCTTTACCACCTGACAAAGCTTTTGTATCCCAAGCCTACAAAGTTACATGGGCTATGAGCTGCAAATCCACAACATTTCTGAATTCATACTTTCAATTTTAAGTTATAAATACTTTAACCAAATAAATTGAAAAAAATTACAACTGGAAGAGAATGGGATTTACATTAATCCATGATATGAACTGCCAAACTCCATGTAAAACAATAATTAATTGGAAAAAATAATTAATGCTTTAAAAAAATATTTTTTTTTGGTTGGGTTTGAACTGACTACCTCTAATGTTTTCAAAATTTCCAGTCAATTGAAACTTTGAAAGTGAGTGAAATTTTAATTACAAGATTTCACCCTTAATAATGGAAAAATAAAAGAGGTTTGAAGTTAAATTAAATTGATGAAAAGAGTAGGCCTGTCAACGGGTACCCAGGACCCGGATACCCGTTGCCGTGAGATTACCCAGGTAATAAAATTCCGCCGGGTACCCGTGAAAATGTGGCTTCAATGTCTATATTAACCAAAGTTCGACTTTCATGCGGCTTTTTTGTGTTTAATTTATGGCTCGCGAAACAATTTATTAAATGAAAATTTTTGTTTCAAATATGTGCTTCAAATTCATCTAAGGAGAACTATCTGTCAACGGGAAATACAATACGGTCTCGACAAACCACAATGTATTTTGATACATCTTTTTTCTCTGAAAATGAAACAGAAATCGCAAATACAAGAAGATTTTGGTTCTTTGAATGAATCATATAAAGAAAACAAAACTCCTCTGCCGAAAATAAGGATGGACTGTATAGAGATGAAAGAGGCCGTGTTTGTTGTTGTTAATAAAACCACTCCTGCTTTGACACTAACATTGCTTTGAAATATGCTGACATTGGGCTACCGATTGATACCAATTATCTACCCCATCTCTCCCATCCACTCCTATACTATAACCGCACCCTTTCCATTCGCTTGTGTTTCTTGTGTTCGGTAACATGTGTTGACCTAGAAAAACTGATGTTAATAATGCGTACAAGGTTATCAGTTTTTACGGTTGATAAATTAAATAGTTACTAACAGTATAAGATGGGTAAGACGTCAGCATAGAGATGAAAGAGGTCGTGTTTGATTTTTTAATAAAAACACCCCTGCTTTGACAATAACTTTGATCTTTGAAACACGCTGTCTTTGGGTTTCCGATTGTCGATGTTGTTTATCCCCCTCCTCCCCCTCCATTCGATTGTGTTTCGTGTGTTCATTACAGCGTGTGCCTTGCCCAAAAACTGATTTTAAAAATACCCCAAAATTTCTAAGTTTTTATAGTCAATAAATTAGTTACTAATGGTGGAAGATGGATAAGGGCCCTTCCATAAATGACGTTACACACCTAGGAGAGGAGGGGGTCACACATTTGTGACGAGGGGGGGATGTGTTTAAGAATAAATGTGACGTCACATCAAAACGCTCAACTTTAAATAAAAGTTCCACTGAAATATTTGATTGCTTACAATTTATTTAATGGCGTTTTACATGGATTTAAGTGTGTAGCGATTTTTAGAGTTCAACTTCACATTAAATTCAAAATTAAATGACAATTAAGTTATTTGACACATGCTCATTTTCAAAAAAGGAAGTACGGCTTTTATGTGTGGGGGGGGGGCGCCGCAAAGCTTTGTGACGTCATATTGGAGGGGGCTCTAAGTTTTTGTGACAACCTGTGATGGAGGGGGGGGGGAAAAACGGCAAAAATTGATTGACATCATTTATGTAAGACGCCGGCCGTGTAGCTACTGTGTGAAATGAGGTGCATGACAGGGAAAATTATGCGATGTTTCGATCTGGTAACCTGGGTACCCGTTCGAAATTTGGACGGGTACCCGGGCAGCATTTTTCAACAATATTGACAGCCCTAGAAAAGAGCAATTGAAGATGTAAAGTAAGGTGGGTCAAAATAAACTCAGCATATAATTTGTTTTTGACTATAATTGGGTAATCAGCACTTTTATTATTATTGTTTAAGATAAGTTGTTTAAATTTTTAACAATATTAATTTTTTAATACAGATAAAAAACCTCTAAAATGGGAACACTTTATGAGTGCCTTCGAGAAGCCAGGCTTGAACAATTCTATCCTGCATTTCGAGCCAATGGCATAACAAGATCAGAAGCACTTATTAATTTAGGAATGCCTGAGTTTTGTGCCTTAGGAATTACAGCTACTGAAGACAAACGTAGACTTGTAGAACTAGTGAATATAATTAAATCTGTTCATCGCTCAGGCCTCTCAGGCAGTCCTAGTCCTCAAAGACAAAGTGTTGCGTATAGACATCATCAGATATCATCTATTCCAAACTCTACCACTTCTGTTGATAATGCCCATTTGACAGGTAGGGGAGGCAGCCAATCAAGAATTTCAGTTAGTTCACATGCTCACAGTAGAGCGACAGGTTTCCAAGCATCTGGTACTGTAACAAATATGCGTCTGGAACCATCAAGAGATGTTGTCGTGCAGGACAGGGTTCCCAATTTTTCCGTCTCATCTTATATGGATATGCTTCAGTATGTGACAGGAAGCAGTGAATCTGAAGGCACTGGTGAAGAATCAGATGATGGACAGCAAATAGCCCCCTGTAGTCAATAGAGTAGTTTCTCCTTCACCTACAGTAGGAAGAATGTCCAGGGGACCTAATGTAGAACGTATAAAGCATTCACAAGTTAAAGGTTATAATTATGGTGTTCATAAAGTAAAAAGTCCTACAAAAAGTAAATCATCACGCCAGGGAACACACAGACATTTTGGCGATGAAAAGATTAAAGTATGTGTGCGGAAAAGACCTCTTACAAAGAAAGAGATAAAATTGAAAGAAGAAGATATAGTTACTATTGAGAGTACAACCACGCTAGTTGTCAATGAACCTAAACTTGCAGTAGATTTGAAAGCATACACTTTACAGGTATTTTATTTTACAAGCTGAACATTATGTGCTATTTTAAAAAGAAGGAAGTTATAATATTTATTATTTTGCTAACTATTGAAAATTGATTAATTTAGATTATTGTTTTTACATCATCTTATTTAAGCAAAAAGCTTAAATTTATCATCTTATGACTTATCAAATGTGGCTACCATCTTATTATTTATAAAGAAAAAAAGTAGGGCTACATCTTTTTAATTCTTGTATTATGCCAGTTAAGCTAACTTTAAAATACAGCGGTACCTAGAGATACGAAATTAATCCGTTCCGGGGTGGCTTTCGTATCTTGGATCTTTCGTACCTCGAACTAAGTTCTACATGTAAAATACTTAATCTGTTTCAAGTTCCAAGCCATATAGATACAACACTAAAACTTGAAAATATCATGGTAAACTATAGAAAAACAAAGTAGTATTCTTCAATCCTTTAAATTACACATTATACATCAAATAAATAATAATAAAACAATGAAAACAAGGTTCTTGTTTTTGACTGCATTTACAATGTTTCTGAAATAAGTCACGCAAATGTCATTGAACTGCGCAAGAACTGTTGGTGGCACGTTAAATGCAGTCATGGGATGCCCAATGTTGTCAGCTGATCGTTTTTCGTATCTTGATTTTTTTTCGTACTTTGGAACAAATAATTCTTCAAGTGGCCTTTTGTATCTTGGAAATTTTTGTATCTTAAAGCATTTGTATCTCAAGGTACCACTGTATATATTATTAATGGAAAATTGTAACTACATGTATTTCAAATAATTTATTATAAAAATATCTTTCAGCTTAGTAAGCAAACGAAGATTAAATATGTAATTTTCCTTATCCCCAGCATGAGTTCACCTTTGATGAGGTATTTGATGAATCCTGCACTAATGAAGATGTTTACATAAGAGCAGCAAGACCTCTTATTAATTGTGTTTTTAATGGGTAAGAATAAATATATAACTTGTAATAGATTTTAACAATTTTTTTGCAGCAATAACCTTGGAGCCTTTATATTTATTGCAATTCTTATTATATTCCTTAGATTGTTCTTATTTTGAGAGAAAACTATGCCTGCTGCTTGTTTCTTCTCTACATTTTAGATTTTTACAGTTTTTAAACCAATTTTCATTGTTAATTGAAAACTTGAATTATAATTTACATTGTTATTTTATTACAGGGGAACTGCAACTTGTTTTGCCTATGGTCAAACAGGTGCTGGAAAAACTCATACAATGCTTGGAAGTGGAAATATTCCAGGTCTTTATTTGTTGGCAGGTCAAGACATCTTTAATATTATTCAGTCTGGGAACTATGGGAGAAATCTTCATGTTTGGGTTAGCTTTTTTGAGATATATTGCGGACAACTGTTTGATTTGCTTAACAGAAGAAATAGGTGAGTAAATCTTGACTTTTTCTTATTTTCATTTAGGTCATTGCTTGAGGAAAGTCTACAGTGGAGGATGGGGGTTAGTTCAAAAGATAAAGCTGCAAAAAAATATTTAAAAGAAATTTCAACTATACATGTAGTTGATTTACAGTGGAATCCCACTATTTGTTTGCCTCTCTGCTCGTACTCGTTATTTGTCCCATGTGTTTTGGTAAAAAGTAAAATTCAACTTGTCATTCGTATGCTTGCCCTGCGATTTGGACAGGGTAACATTGTTATTGGATGTGGCACCCAGTCTCTTCAGTTCAGTCTCATTTTTTGTACACTATACATAATTCACACAAGCTTTCCAAAACTTTGTGTTATTTTATCGTTATTTTCTAATTTATTTATTAAAAGTAGTGCAGCCATGGTTTCAAAAAAGATTGGTGATTCAAACCAAGCCTAATAGGAAAGCAGTGAGAACGGCAATTGACTTCATTGTTTTTATGTATTTTTTGCTTAAAATATTATTACAAAGCAATCATTGTGAGTTTGGAATGGATTAATTCAATTTACATTATATCTTTTGTGAAAAATATTTCACCATTTGAACTGCCCATTGGAACGGATTGTGTACAAATAGTGAGGTTCCACTGTATTTTAAAAATAATTGGATAATTTTCTATGATTCTTAGTTTAAATCTAGTGACTTTGCTCTTTAAAATGGTTTTATATATCCTGACGATGTAACATGATGTATGATGATTTTTGTAAATAGAAATGGAGCACGGTGGTTGAGTGGCATGTGTGCTCGGCTGGCGTACCCATTGGTTATGGGTTTGAATCTCCATGAAGGCAGGGATTTTTTCCCACGGGCAAGGGTGTCTGTGAGTCCACCCAGCTCTGAATGGGTACCTAACATTAGTAAAGGAAACAAAAGCGGCTGGGAATAGCGTGGAACCCTCTTAGCAATGGCCTGTGAAAGCTGCGTCACTTACCAACTGACCGGCTTGGTCTGTGGTTGCAATAATCTTTTGTATTGAAGGAGCATCTGTATAGATAAGACAGATAAGACAAATATGTCACCTGGGGAGAGGGACTGAAATGAGGCATAATGTTGTCAAAGATCTTTCAAATAAAAAAAAATTAATGTAATTACTTGAACATTTTTTTACATTATTTTAAAAGTTATAAACATCATAAAGTATGTTCACAGCCATCCTGTATCACAATAAAGTCATATTGCTTGCAGTGTTGTGACCAAATTAACAAAATTATAAAAATTCATGCTTCAATTATTTCCTAATTCAAAAGACTGCATGCTAGAGAAGATGGCAGTCATCAAGTTTGTATAGCTGGCCTCACAGAAACTGAGGCAACAAGTGTAACTTCTCTTGTACAGGTACTTTTAGCTAAATCAATCAGTTTCCATGTAACTTGATGTGTAAGTGAACTTTATTTGTAAAATAATCATATAAATTTCTTTAATTTAAATGTTATGATTTTCATGAGTTTATGTTATTTTAAATACTGGGGCATAAAAAAATATCTTTTGAAAAATCAGACTTTGGAATATGGCAACTCTGTGAGAAGTAAAGGAGCAACAGGTGTCAACCCAGATTCCTCCAGATCTCATGCCATCCTTCAACTAGATATAAGAGATGGAGATGATAATAAAATGGGAAAGTAGGTCAATAATCAATAATTTCATTAACAGTCTAGCTATTGACACATTTTTGATGTTTAAATGTTTGATATCTTGTTTAAAATAAATACAAACGACTATTATCATTACCTTTAAAAATTTGCTTGAAGCTTATGTAATGTAAAACTTTGAACACTGTTATAGGAATGTAGTTTTTAATACATACAATTTAAGTCATCAAGCTTTTTGAATATTCTATCAGGATATCATTCATAGATTTGGCTGGTAGTGAGAGAGCTTCTGATGTTACTGATACAGACAAACAAACAAGGATGGAAGGAGCTGAGATTAACCAGAGTCTACTAGCAGTAAGTCACTCTAGTCAAGAAAATATTCATATTAAAAAAAAATGACTTAGTTCATTTATGAAATTCATGGGAGGGGGGGGGGATAGGATGAAGTGCAATGTTTCCTTTAAGCTGTGCAGATATCTTACATACCTATACATTAGTTTAGAATTGAAGTGCAGCAAATTTTGTGAAATGGTGCTCAAAAATGGATGCTGTGCAACTTTGCATAAGAGTTTTGTTACTGTGCACATGGGCCAATGAACTTTAGAGGACTTTGGTGAATGGGGGAGGGGAATATTATAGATTTTAATGAAACCAAATAAATTTATAGCAAAAATTTGTGCGAAGTTATTTCCATTAATTTTTTCTTACCCATTTTTTAAAATGAGTCAAGACCAGCTTCATTCAACAGCTCAGAGTCAATAACAAACATATAAATAAAATTTTAATGTTGTCTTCATTATCAATTTTTATGTTTTCATACACAATGAAATCAATTGATGTTGTTATGTAACCATATTAAATAAATAATAGTTTAAAAAATATTCCTCAGCTCAAAGAATGCATCAGATCTATAGATCAGGAAAGCAGACACACACCATTCCGACAGAGCAAACTTACGCATATTTTAAAAGATTCTTTTGTGGGAAACTCTCGCACTTGTATGATTGCTAACATTTCTCCTTCGCAGTCTGCATGTGAAAATACAATCAATACTTTGCGGTATGCAGACAGGTAAGACATAAGATTGGCCTGTCAATTTATGTAGCATATTTATCTTCTCTCACTAACTAGTTTTATTATGGGATAGCTCTTAGTTATCTCACAAGAAAAGCTATGTTATTTCTTACCATTAACTTTTATTACAGAGTTAAAGAACTTAAAAGAGATTCTGTTAGAAGCAGTTCAGTTGGACAAACCATGAATCTTCTGATGAACATTCCACCGACTGCACCATCAATATTCCACCCATCCAACATCTTGTCCAGTTCAACACCACAAAGGCCAACATCTCACTCACATCGAGATAGGATGGTAGTAGCATCTGATATTGACCCCAGTGAGACTCCCATAAGGGGACACAACTGGTCAAAAAGGTCCAACACCAGAGAATCTGCAAGCCGGCACTCACCAAGTCCAATCACAAAGTCACGATCAGAACAAACAAGTCATTTTCAGTCGGTCCCTCCTGGAACCACATCAAGATTCTCAGCCCATGCTACAGCTGCCTCCCAAGGGGCATCTGCCCCACCACCAGATGCATCTCCCAGTGAATCAGATCTCACTGACACTGATTCTTGTAATGTTACCCATCCAACATACAACAAAGTAAACACACGTCAGTTACCTGTGGTCAAATCAACGGATACAGAGTTTGATTTTCCCACATCAGATTTTAACAATGTTAATGATCTCAATGACCTCAATCGTTCAGGGGTTCAAGAGAAGCCAACTGAGAAAGTGGCTGGAGAAAATCAAGCCATACCTGCAGCTGCAGCAGCAGCAGAATCTGTTTCACCCATGATGATCACTCCGAGCAAAAGAGCTCCTGTTGTAAAAGCCGTCGTCTACAGATCCACGGATCCTGATCCAGAACTTTCTCATTCTGGGACATCTGGATCCACCCCCATAGCAAAAGTTGACATTCAAAAGCCTCTACCTGCTGTTATAATGTCACCACAGATATCTGATCAGCCACCAAGTTTTAAAAAAACATTTATGCAGCAACTGCTCAGCAGTGATGAGAGTGTAGATGAGGAAGATTTGCTTGCTGAAGGCACAGAATCCGAGGATGTGCGTAGGGTAACCTCTGCTCCAACAAAAACAGAATCTGCAATATCTAAAGAAGGATCCAACAATGTCATTAACCAACATTTGATGATTCCATTACCAGCTGAAAGCAGTGACCTCACCAAATTTACACAAAGGCCCACAAGGATTTCAAATGTACCA
Source organism: Ampullaceana balthica (assembly GCA_944989445.1). Taxonomy (NCBI): domain Eukaryota; kingdom Metazoa; phylum Mollusca; class Gastropoda; family Lymnaeidae; genus Ampullaceana; species Ampullaceana balthica. The sequence goes on from CALYLW010000222.1 coordinate 126,726, forward strand.
GCTTCTCTAAGCAATATGTTGTCAAGAAAGACCAGCAGTCCCCAACTATATGAGGATATCTCTGACAAGAGAGAGTCCAGCAATCCTAACACACCACCCACTTCTTTAAACAATGAAAGCCAGCCAGGTCAAGTGAGGTCACCCGCATTTCAAATGAACCCAAACCCACCAGAGAGCCATAACCCTGTTCATGCACCTCTTCAACAACAGCAGCCGACAGCCAGGCAATTGCCAAGACCCAGAGGGAAATCTCCAAGTTCTGAGCAGCCTTCATCACGATCTCCCCAGCATCAAACCAACTTTAGTTCTAATGAAGATTACCACTTGAGTCCTAAACTGAGGCATCATTCAGACTCACCGGAATTTAAATATCCATCAAAAGTTTCACAGTCTCCAACAGGCGAGATCAGTGACGACTCTACCGACAGTCTCAGAGCTTCATTATCAGATCAAGGTCAAGGTGGTTACAGGCACAGCAAAGAGATTGGGGCAAACATGCGCAAGGAACGAAGTGACCCTATGCTTGCCCTGGACTTGCAACGAAAGAAACAAACTCTTCCTGATCCTCAGAATTTCTCCAAGTAAGTAAAAATAACTTAATACTTCATTGGAAATAATCTGTATCATCGGCTGTTAGCTCACTGACTCCTTAAAGTGCCAAACATTGCAACAATAAATGGACTATAATAGATGTGTGTCATGATTACTGAAATTACTGTCAATTATACTAGAGATTATGATTAATTAATAGCTCTCTGCATTTCTAAAAGAAATTGCCTTAGTGAACCTCAAAATATTTATTTAATGTTATTTAATTCTTGTATTTCATAGAATGTTGACACGCAGCAATATAACAAAGATGGGTCATGGTCACAAAGATGCAAGCTGGAAAGTTATCCGAAACGAGCTACCAATTGAAAACAAATTAGGGGCCGGGGATGGCAATATTGAACAGTTTAGCCAAACTCCAGTTTCAAATCCGAAGGAAACATATTTAGAGGAACATAATACTAATACATATTTTAATAATAAAATTGACCCAGCTTGGCATAGTGTACAAGCCAGGACAGAATCAGTCGCAAATAACAGGTCAAGAGGCAAACACCTTCCCCAGGTTCCTGTGCCCAAGACAGATAATGAGATGGCCAAGTATAATCAAGTGCCCAAACACAAGTAAGAAAGTTTTTAAAAAATTTATCAGTACATGTATTCCATATGGCACTATAATAAATTAAGTGAAAATTAAGTTTTTAAATGATAATTTATCTATCCAAGTAAAATTTAAAATCATTTTGGTTATTTTCATTTTTATGAAAAAATATATTAATTTTAAAGTGCCTGCCATAATTAATTGTTATATAAATTTCAGTTCAGTCATTGTCACTGAAAAATTATCGTCGGGTGCAGTATTCTCCCCTATACACCCACAACCAGTGACAAATACAAGTGTAACAAGAACAACTCAGTCTTCTCCTGTCTCACCATTAATTCAGCCAACACCAGTATCTACAACTGAATGTCACAGCAGTATAAACCAACAAGATATCAAGTGAGTAAATGAGATTTTGTTTGTTGCTATAAGTATAAGACAATTTCAAGAGCTAAATAGAATGGTGTCTCAACATTTCACTATGGAGATAAAAGGGTTTGGGTCACTTTCAATGGCTCTTATAATAACAGTGTTTTTTGTTTTTAAGGGCAAATTTATGTAAAAATTAGAGAATGTGGAGAATGAAAATAACACCATGATGAACTAATGATTACTTTAAACTTTGAATGGCCATGGTGCAAGGCCTACAGAATGTGTTAATGTGAACCAACAAAACCTGCTATACTCCATGAAATATGCAATCGTCATAGTTTTCATTAATCAATTAACTAAACTATTTTTTGCAAACTAATATTTTCCACGCATTTACATGTTGAATTTAAAATGTATGATTAAAGAAAAATTAGTATTGCTTCTTTTCTCTCTTTACAGCTGTATTTCCCCTATACAACTAGTAAAACAATGTTAATAAAACATACTTTAGGGAAAAATCTAACCAAAGGCTGCTAATTAAACATCTAATCATTATTTTCTGAAATATCAGTAATGTTACATTCCCCTTCCCAAAAAATGGTAAATTATAAAAGGGACTAAAAAAAAACTGACCATCTGAAAACAAGAACTTAATTTATTGATAAGTTAACTGATAAGTGAAGGATTTGAAATGATATAGTTACAGTCCAGTCTTGGAGAAACACTTAAATTAAACTTTCCAAAAATATATCTAGCTTTACTTATTTAACAATAATTCTATACATAGATACAGTAAGAAAAAAATGGTTTTGCTGACTGTTTATCTTGTTTTAACATAGAATGCAGCTGATTTATGCCCATGAAGACCAATTAGCTACAGTGACATCCCTATGTAAATATGAAATGCGCTTGTTGCTCAACGCTAAGAAAGTGTCAGGAAAAAGGGTAAATTATCAGCATAATAAAAGTTGGGATGGCTTTTGTATTTTCATTGAATATTGATTTTTTGGTATATTTTGTGGTCTTCTTCGTTAAGTATTTAAACATTGTATCTGTGAAAATCAGCACAATCTTCAAATACAAGTACAAATGTTGTATAAAATATTTTTACAAGTTTACAAATCTAACCTTAAATAAACGTCATTTAAATAAGTTTGCTTAGAAACAAATAAAAAGTTAAAATATTGTAAAGAAATTTGTGCTTTTAAATTTAATTATCCTTTTCCTGCAGGGCTTTGACGACTATCTTCGGCGTGTTAGTGACATCTTGCAACAGAAAATGGCTGCCATTGCCACTTTACATGAACAACTTTCAGCATATAGCAGAAATAATAGCCAAAGTTCTTCAGTTGCTTCATCTGTAAGCTCTACTTCTGCTTCACTGTCTCAAACCAATGTTAGTGCAGCCTCCTCAGTTAACACCGGTGCAGTAAATCCAGATGTGGGCCCAAAGTAGGCACAGATTTTTAGAAAATGGCTTTTTATGGCGGAAAATTTTCTCAACTTGGGCATTACAGACATAACTTTATATATACAAGTGACTTCAACAAACTACAAAAATTCTTCATTTATCAGTGACTACTTGTCAAGGACCCATTGCAAACTTAATGTGAGTCAGATGAGAGATCTTCAGAATAATTGTGTAGATCTCCAAAAAAATGCTATTAATGCTAATTTGATCTTTTTAGGCTTTTGCATTAGTTTCCACCGGTTGTAACTGGATGAGACTTGCAAATGTAACTCAGCTTTAGGTGATGTAATCAAGAATACTTTTATTAGATTTTCAACAAATTTTATTTCTAAAAATTTAGGGAATATTAATCATATTTGATATTTCTTTTGCTCAATTAAAAAATGTGATTTAATTATATGATATCATTAAACAACTCAAATTCATATATTTACCAAACATCTTACAATAGATGCTGAACTCTAAAACACCTGAAATCTTCTGCATTGTGTGAAAAGATATTTACAAAGAGGGGAGGATGGAGTTAAGAGATGTTAGCTATGTCTAAAAGCTTTTTTTGTTTGTTGTTGTTGGTGATATAGCATGCTTTAGGCCAATTTCTTGTATTCCATTAAAGTTAAAATTTTTAAATTTCAGAATGGCTGATCTATTTGAGAAATACTGATTATCTTAAACCTCCATGAAGTTAGTAAAAAAAATTCTCTAGGGAGTTCATTTGAAGTATTAAGTTACTATTTCATAAATGTGAATAAAAGGCTGTGAAATTTTTCTTATATTTTAAGTCTAATATACTTAATTTGAAAGTTTTAAATTATCAGACTCATTTACAAGTTTAATCTAGTTACACTTTGCTTTTTCATGGTATTGATATATTGTGAGGTGAAGACATCTGTTTGTGGGGTGGTGGTTGAGGAACCCAATTGCAGATAAAATGTGGAAAAGAGTTTTGATGATGGAAAAAGATACATATTTTATTTAGCTATCAGCTATAAAAAAAAAGACCTTTTGGTAAATGATCATATCATTGACAAAGGCCACTAAAATTTAATCATTGATTCTCATAATTTTTAAGATGATTTCTTTGAAATCTCTTAAGACATGATGTAATGGACATTTGCTGTTTTATTGTCATTCTAAAATTTTGAGATTTACTACCCATCACATCTTTCCAGTTCATCTAATAGATACAAGATGGCCTAATTTTGAGGTCACATTTCTTTTTTAATATTTGTATTATGTCTTTGAGTATAACATACAGTACAAATTGACTTTCTGACTTTTTTAATCAACACATGTTGATTTGGTGAATAATGTATTTTCAAAGCTATGCTTTTTCACATATTTATTAAATATGAGGGAAACAAAAAAGATATCTCTGTCTTTCTTTTACAATATTTTTTTTGCATTGCCATTTTTTATTGTTTGTTGATAGTTTTCACAACTTTAAAATTTGAGTTATGATCTTTAAAGAAGTCCTGGCTTTTAACACACAGCATTGTGAATAAAATCTTGTTGTGAGATCTCCCACCTAAAGGCAATAAACTTAAAAATGTATCCTAAAATGTTTTAACATTTTTGGTTGGGTTTGGCAATGGAGTTTTAAATTTAGTTTAAACATTTTTAGGGCTGCGGAAATTTACTATTAATTTCTCAATTAATCGTTAAAATCTTTTAACGATTAAAATTTTTTAAACGATTAATCGACCTACCACTTATAAATGTACTGGAAGTCAAAAAGTAAAATATTTCGGCCGATAAATATAAACTAATTTCCGGACGATTACACGAACATTTTGGTTTTAAACTAATGAATGACGTGAATGTTCTAAATGTTGATAAAGGTTATTGTGTCGATTGAGAGAAATCGTTTGCCTACCATGCAATGTTTCCTCTACTAAGTCTAAACTTCGTTGGTCCGTGTGCAAAGCTAGAAAAAAAACTCGTATTCAAAGTTGCACAACGTCCATTTTTGTGCAATATTTTACAAAATTTGCTGCGCGGTGATTCTAAACCCCTGCGTGGCGTCGGTCAAATATCAGCGCAGTTACCATGGTTCTAACATTTCGCTTACAGATCACCTGCAAACCAAACATCCACTATAGTATCATAAACTTCAGCTGAGACAATCTAAAGCTATGTGAACGATTGTTTAGCTCGGCTGTTTCTATTGTCAATTAGACCCGCTCATCACTTATGTCATCACAAATAATGTCAACACAGACACACTTGTCTTTTTGGCGTAGTTGGTTAAACGATGAGATATAAAGGAGATGATCCAGTGTTATTTAGATTTTCAACAAGAACGTTTAATAAGTGTTAACTTATGACGTCATAATTTTAATTTTTGGCTTTAATCGATATTAACTATTAATTAATCGTTAATTTTTCAAAAGTTAATGATTAAATTTAAATTAATCGTTAACAGCCCTAAAAAAATTTAAAAATCCATTCTTAATAACTTATAACTACCTTCATCTTTCATGGTTCTACGAGTAGGCCTATCAATATTTCAAAGCAGGGGAAAATGTTATATTATATTTCATAAAATTTTCACTTATCCTATATAATAAAAGGCAAGTTTCTGTCCTTTCTGTCCCGTCATCTATAGCGATTGGTCCCTCAAACACATATGACTCCTACAGCCAATCACTAGCTGAGAAAAATTTACATATTACGCGGAGGTTCAAAACGAGTTATTTTTGGTGCAGTTTTTTTGTCATAATTCATTATGTTGTCCCCATCTTGAAATGATGCCTGCCGCTTATTCCAATGACAATTCTGCTTTTTCCTTGATGGTAGTGGCAAGAGTTTTAAGTGTTGTTTGTTGCTGTTATTGTTGTTGTTGTTTTGATGTTGTTTTTTGTTGTTGTTTTGTTGTTGTTGTTATTGTTGTTGCTTTGTTGTTGTTGTTTTTGTTTTGTTGTTGTTTTGCTGTTGTTGTTGTTTTTGTTTTGTTGCTGTTGTGGTTTTTGTTTTTGTTGTTTTTGCTGTTTTTGCTGTTGTTGTTGTCCACATCCCTTGCCCTGCGACGACAATGTCCTGCAAACGCTTCAGCATAACAACTACCAAAACATAGCGTCCATGAACTTCACAGGTCACCCTACACTTATTCCCGTCCTTGGGCGGGCTTTGTTACTAGTATATAATACATGTTTAATGCACATTCTTTAAATGAAAATTTTGAGTTGTACAAAACTACAACTCAAGGGTTAAATAAATCTGATTAAAAGTAGGCCTAATTAACATATTCAAAATTTTTGTAACATAAACTGTTGTTTTGGGTCCCCTCTTAGCCACAGAAAACAACACCAAAGTGTCCTCTATTTCAGTGCTTCTCAAAGTGGTGGTCCGCGGACCGGTGCCGGTCCGTTGGCCATCAGCCACCGGTCCTTAGAAGGTATCAGAAAGGAAAGAAAAATATTATTATAATCCTCCTTGCAATCATTAATACTAATCCTATAACACATATCAATTTTTCGGCACAAGCACATAAAATGAAACAAATAATTTAAAATAAATTACATTTAATTTAGTTTTAATAAAATAAGTCTACCTTTATTTCAATAAATAATCATTAACGTAATTCATGGGGGTCGAAGGAGATGCCCCACATTTTGGTGATTAATTTATTTCAATATACTCCAAAAAAGTTGGAAACAAACATAGGTAGCCCAGAATTAGGCTATATATCTGTCTCCCAAACTCGAACAATAGATTTGCACTCCTGTATGTGGTAAAATGTAAAATTAAAATAACAATATTATATATTTTAAAACTTCAAGGATAAAAACAAAGAGAACTGAGTTGATATGCCATACTGAAAATATTTAGCACACCCAATTTATAGATGGAAATAAAGAACCAATAGATATGTTTATAAGGAAATTAAATACAGTTTGAATGCTGAGCATCAAACAAATTCGGACTTTCTTAACAGTTAGTTGATAAGAAACATTAATAAAAACAAAGTTTCTTCTGCGAAACGAATTTTTAATACCTTCACTCGAAAATATTATTTTCATAAATTTGATTGTTTTGTGAGTGTGGATGACTCTGGTATCCCAAAACCTCAATGTTCTATTGCGGCGATGTTCTATCGAATGCAATGAAGCCCTCAAACTCCAGAGGCATTTAGATACTAGGCATAAATAAGTTCAAAGCCAAAAAGTACTTCGAAAGATAGCGAGCTGATTTAACATAATTCAAAAACGTATCTTTGATTCATCCCACATAATTACTTGCGCAATGCGAGCTTCGTAAAGGTAGCACTGCGAATTGCCATGGCTAAAAAAATATACAATCGGTGAAGCGCTCGTGGTAGGGTGCATTAAGGATGTATGTTTGGAAATGTTAGGTGAAACTGCGGCAAAGAAAGTGGCCCAGACACTCTCAAATGACACAATATATCGACGTTATGGCCTGTAATATTGAAGCGCATCAAATAAAACAGCTAAAATTGGCTAAATATTTTTTTTATTGTAGCTCGTTGAATCTTCAGACATTGCTAATTTGGCTATTCTGTTGTTTTATGTGCGATATCAATATATGGATGACTTGAAGAAATAGAATTTCTATTGTACTTCATTACGAACTAATACAACTACAGTAGTTCTGAACTTTTCAACGCAGTTGATTATTTCGTTAACAAATGTTAAATTGAATTTAAATATTGTGTTGCTGTGTGTGAGAAATGCCGTTGCGGCCATGACTGGACGGTTTTCTGGATTTTTAAAAATCAAGATTAAGGAATTAGCACCAGAATGCAAGTTAATCCACTGTTTTGTGAAATATTAGCCACCAAGAAAATGTCAACAGAAACAGCTTTTACTGCATGGTGATGTGCATTGGTTGTCTTCAGGAAAAATACTGTCAATATTAAATGTTATTTTAAGTGTTTGTTTATTGAAAGTTAGGCACATGTCAGAATACACATTTATTAAAACACTATCAACGTAAAAACATTCTAATACGAAATGAGAAGATCGTAAATGAACAATAAGCAATCAAGGTTTTAGATTATTCCTTTCATAATTGTTCGATGACATGTCACATAAAACAAGCAGAATTCATGCCTAATGTTTTAGGGCTGTACGACATGTAGTTGAGGTACAGGGGCTCATTTCGCTACCACGTCAGTACAGCGAAAATAGTGCACCGGTCCCTGAGGCAATGGAAAAAATGCCTGCCGGTCCGCCATACCAAAAAGTTTGAGAAGCACTGCTCTATTTGAGCTACGACAGAGCCATGGGAAATGAAATGTCAGCAGTTCAGTTATAATTACCTTGATTTACTGCTTCATATCCTTTATAAATAAATATAATATTTTAAAAATAAATCTGTTAAAAATTATCTCTAAGATTCTAAGATAATTCGGGTTGTTGAATATAATACATGTACGCACCGCGACACTCTATCTCAAAAAATAACATGATACATAGGAATAAATAAAATAATCTAAAAATTCATTAATTTAATCACAGTACATGCGATCGATCTGAAATTTTGATACATAGTTTTTATCATCGCCAGAAAACTGCCTGCTAAATTTCAGCTCGCTAGCTTACGAGAAAGTGGGTTAAATATCGATCCAAAGTTTTGGCGACCGACAATCAAGCAAGCAATCAATGGTTCAAACAAACAGACACCGCGAGTTAATATATTTTTTTTGTAACTGTTTTCTACAAACGTCAAGTAAATTGTTGCCAAATGTTAATTTATATAAAATCAGAATTCAATTAAATGTGTCCTCCTCGGTTCTCAAAAGTTTTTTCTAAACGTTTTCGCCACTGGTCAATGCTCTTGTTTATAAACCGCTGAGACAAATGTTGCCACTCTTCAACAATGGCCAATTTCAGTTGTTCTATTGTTGCAAATTTACGACGAAAGTAGACTTTTTGTTGGAGGGCACCCCAAATAGCATAATCTACCGGGTTTAGATCCGGGCTATTGATTTGGTGGCCACAAGTCTGGTTCAATGAAGGTGACATTTTCCCGACGAAGATAGTTTATCGTGTTTCTTGCCGTGTGTGAAGGAGCTCCGTCTTGTTGCAGTGTCCAGTTGTGATGATTACATCTTGCTCGAATATCCGGAAGCAATCCTTGTCTTAGGACGTGATCACAATAATACTCACTGTTCACTTTCGCTCCAGGTTCAACAAATACTACACTGTTTTTTCCCATCCGAGACACACCTACCGAAACTATGATGCCACGACTGAAATCTTCACGTTTGCGTATGAGTCTCGTTGAAGGAACTTGTTTTTTCTTTCTTGCTTCAGAATAAACAAGATCATTTTGTGAATTTACTGGTGTGGCGAGAGTAAATATCTTTTCGTCTGTAAACCAAATGCTTCGTATACTTCTCTCGTTTTAAAACCTACAAAAAAACAACAACAACAACAACCTCTAGGCCTCTAGGCGGTCCCACTTTTTTGGGCCACCCTGTATATATATTATTTAGCTAAAAATTTAACTTTAACAATTGTCGTACTAACCATAAAGAAATAGAAATTGAACGATGATTAACTACAATTCTTGACATAAGGGATCATACAGGATGTACAATATATATCGAATTTACACTTTTGGGAAATGTTCCCTCTAAGGTTCGTTGGCCAGCGCGCAAAATAACGAACTCGTGTTCAAAGTTGCACAGCATCCATTTTTTAAAGCAAAATTTTGCACCCATCATATTGTCTTTATCAACATTTCCTAATTCTAAATTGCTGCGCGGCGTCGTTCAGATATCAGCGTGGCCGCGCAGCTTAAATGGAAAATTGCTTTTGGGTTTTGCTTATATAAATTAGGATCACAGTTTTTTGCTTCGGATCTTTTGAAAGACGTCCGTTTTTGTCCCTCCAATTATCATAATCATTGAGATCTGAAGAAAACTAGGATTGAATTAATATAGATCTTGACGCTTGCTATCTTGGGTATTTTTAAGATCTTATCTTATCTTGTTAGATCTTATCTAATTTTCATGTTTAACCCGAGAACTTAAAATATTTGCTGGATTCATGTGTAGGCCTACACGCGAAGTTTATGACTTTGAATTTCAGTGTTTGTAAGAGACTGCAATAAATTCACAGCTATTAAGACGCAGGCACACGTGTAGTCTATACACGACACGACACGTAGTAGAGTGGAATTTTTTCTATGGTTAAACAATTGTTAAGGCTTGTATCTTAGACCAGTGCTTCTCAAAGTGGTGGTCCGCGGACCGGTGCCGGTCCGTCGGCCATCCGATACCGGTCCGCAGAAGTTACCAAGAAATGACATTTCACTACCACGTCAGTACAGGGAAAATGGTTCACCGGTCCCTGGTGCAATGGAAAAAATTCCTACCGGTCCGCATTACTAAAATGTATGAGAAGCACTGTCTTAGACCATTACAAGTAATTAAACTTATATAACACTAATTAACATGTTCAGTAATTAACAGGAAAAGCTCAACAAAATGAAGTAAAAAAATGTTCTCTTTAACATGAGGGTTAAAATGCGCAGAAATGGGCAGAGAGACCAGCTGTGAAGGAATCATTTGAACTCCGCCCAAGTCGGCCCTGTCTCTTCAAAATCGAATGAGAGTATCTAAGCTCCTTACTGTATGACAACTAAATAGAGTCAAAACATAGTTTACCTGAAAGTAACGTGATGGGATGGCCAATCGCCTTGCAAGCTTTAAACAAAAGGGTGGGTAGGACGGCATCTGACAACTTACAAAGTTATTGAACAAAGTAAGGATAAACCCGAAAAAGACTTTACAAAGCAACGAATGTATCGACAAGAAGCCATAATATATCAGAAAGACATAGGGAGAAAACACTTTTTCTAATTCCGTTTGAAAGAACAAACACAGACAAATTCTCGTCCGGAATTCGGGCGTGGAATGGGTTGCCCTGAAGAAACCAGGAAAACCAACACTTTATCAAAATTTAAAACTCTAATAAGAATGCAGGACTAGACACAAACCATGGATAAGCATAGGACGCAATAATCTTCTGTATAGAAGGAGCGTCCGAATTCCGGAAGGAAAAACGAGAATTTGTATGTGTTCGTGCATATGGAATAAAAAGGTGTTTTTATCTGTATGTCTATCTGAGGGTTGTATTAATTTATCTTTGTGTTGTATTTCTAAATTATAATTAATTGCTTTATGTATTATTACAACTTTACTCTTGGTTCTTCTATCCTATAGTGTTACAAGGTTTAGTGATTTACCTAATGGTGTTATTCTTGCAAGTTTTGAATATTCTCCAGTAATGAATATGGGACAAGCTCTGTTTTGAATTTGTTCTAGTTTATCAGTGTTTTCATTGGTTGATGGGTCCCGGGGCGGATTAAGACTGCACGGGGCCCTGGATGCAATGCAGACTGGGGCCCGGTCCAGCCAGCGACATTTAAATAAAATGATTGCTAGCAGCCAATACATTGTATAAGACTGTAACTTGTAAGGCAGAGTGTAATAAGATAAAAAAAATTAAATAGAAGTCAATTTAATTCATATAAAGTTGCATGAATCCAAAATTAATTAAAATATTTATTATTTATTTCAACCTAGAACTTTCGTTTGTGAACTTTTCTCATGGCGAAGTTATCAATCAAGTCAGTAAAGCTAATTGAGCAGTCTTTGTTGTCCCCTTCAAATTCTAACTTCATTTTTTATTCTTATCAACTTTGAAAATGATCGCTCTCCGCTGCAGTTTGATGTCATCATAGAAAGATAGATGCGATGTGTACATTTGGAAAGGACTGTGTAAAATTTTGCTTATTTAAAAACAGTAACATTTTTAGCTCTGTACATGTGTTTTGAGCTTCGCATTGTGCTACTTCCTGTTCCTGACCCTGAGCATGGGGCTGGACAATAACTTTTTTGAAGAGTTTTTACAATTGAACTAATTCTGAAGAAAAGCAGGTTTCGAAATCTCTTGAACATTCTTCCATAAACTTGGCTGCTGCTCATCAGATGACTTCATTGCTGAACTCAATTACGTTTGTAAAAAAGCCAAATTTCTCATGGACGTCTTTATATGCGTCTAACCGATGTTTTAGGGCTGAAGAAAGTTTGTCAATGAATACCAGAAATACCTCAACCTTGAATTTTTGTCTCGGGGAAAATACTGTTTCAGCTGATGGCCCTTCATCAAACTGACACTTTCTCTTTTGTGATCGTATTGAAGATTGTTTAGACTATTTCTCCACGGGCTTGTCCTTTCCCTTTTTCTTCATAGGAATCAAATTCAGAACGCTGTCTTTTAAAAAGCTCAAGAAGAGATTTCAACAAATGCATGGTTGAATTCAAAGATAGTCCCCGCTCTTGAATGGATACATTCGTTTTCTGAAATCTTTTTAAAATTGTGTACCAAATTTCAAGTAAAATAACGACTTCCAGTTGTTAATTTCCTTCCAAAATTCTCCTGCTTCAAGTCAACGATTTTCGTCAGATGCCAATTCTTCCGGTGCTGCAATATTCTCATGGTATGATTTATTAACATACCTTACAGCATCATTTCGGGCTGACCATCTTGTGTCAGACAAGGCTTTATTAACAGGTGTTACCCTTTCAGGTGTTTTTGAAGTACCTGCTAACGATGAGTAGATCTTATCTGTTACAGACGCTCCTTTTATACAGAAGATTATTGCGTCTCCTACGCTTGAAGAAGGCTAAAAAATCTGATTGCAGCAGGACAATCTTCTGCTGCACTTTTCCCAAACAAATTAAGGGAATGAGCGGTGCACAGCACATAAGGGGCCGTCCATAAAGTACGACACGCTCCAGAGGGGGGAGGGAGTGTGAGAAAGTGTGACACTTTGTGACAGGGGGGAGGGGGGTGTCCGGCCATGTGTGACGTCACGCTGTTTTATATTAAATTTTGATTATTTTGTTAATAAAAAACAAAATTTTTGTTCGAAAGTGTGACGTACTTTAGGGGGGGGGGTCCGAGATGTGTGACAGTTTGTGACAGGGGGAGGGGGGGGAGTTAAAAATGGTCAAAAATAGCGTGACGTACTTTATGGATGGCCCCTAATGAGAAACACTGCACTTCTCACGAAGGATACCCTGGACTCCGTTATACTTCCCATTCATATTGGCAGCATTGTCATATGACTGTCCAATGCAATCTTGAATTTGAATGTCATTGTTTACCAAAAAAAAATAAGAATAATTTGGGCAATTTCTGATCCAGTATAGGAATACATTGGTATGAACTTGATCAATCGTTCAACATGTCCAGATTGTGCAACATATCGGATGATCATGTTAACTATAAGTGAAAAGGCATAAAATCTGGCGTGGAGTCTTCTGCCATCGAGCAGTACTTTGCAGATTTTATTTCAGCAACAAGACAATAAATTTTGACCCATCTGTTCAATCAACTCTTCACAAATAGTTGAGGAAATATAAGACGCGTGTCCACGTCCTTTATTTACGTGTTGGCGGATATGCTCAGCAAGAAACTCGTCAAACTGAATCAGTAGTTCCAGTAATCCAAGGTAGTTACCATTAGGTGAGCCTAACTGTTCAATCTTGCCACGAATACGAAGAAATTATATAAAGCTTACTATCATTATAAGATTTTTTTTATAATATTGGATTTCACTTAAAAAATGTTTGGAAAGATTAGAGTCGATTTGAATGGATGATTTACGAGCACTTACTGCCATTGCATCAAGACGTTGCTTAGAGTTTTCATGACTCGAAAGAATTTCATGAGCATGCTTCAAATCATTGAAACCAGTTGTAAGCTAGCTCACTGTCTGTGACATCAATTTGCATACAAAACAATAAACACAGCCACTAGTTATTGAATAGCATAACCAATTTCTGTCAAACCGCTCTCCTGTTCGCGCATGAACACGTGTAAACAATGTTAAAGTACAATAAGGGCCCGTCCATAAAGTACGTCACGCTCCAGAGAGGGGAGGGGGTGCAAGAAAGTGTTACAGTTTGTGACAGGGGGGAGGGGGGGGTCCGGCCATGTGTGACGTCACGCTATTTTATATTAAATTTTGATTATTTTGTTATTAAAAAACAAAATTTTTGTTCGAAAGTGTGGCGTACTTTAGGGGGGGGGGTCCAAGATTTGTGACAGTTTGTGACAGGGGGCAGGGGGGGGGTAAAAATTGTCAAAAATAACGTGACGTACTTTATGGATGGCCCCTAACGGCGTTGTGCCTCCTCCAACAGTAACTGTAGCTATACATGATTCTTGAAAACCGTCATCCTTATATTTTCCTTAATTAGGTCTCCCCTCTCCTGCATAATAGTTTTTAGTTATTATTACAAACGATGACGATTTCTGATATTTTACACTACGACATTTCCGCCTGATAAATAGATGAGATTTTATTAATTTATTTATGGCATTTTCAGGGATTCATGCAAACATTTACCCATCTTTATTATACAATATTATAAGTTTGCTGGCCCTTACATCATTGGGGGCCCCTGGCTTTAGCCCGTTCAGCACCCCCCCCCCTTTAATCCACCATAGGATGTGTCCTATACAGAAGATGCATATTGTAGTACAGGTCTCACCAAAGTGAGGTAGCATTTTAGTTCTATATTATTATTACATCTTTGAGATATTATTCCTTACAATTAAAAAATGAATTGAAAACAAGATCCTGTTAATTTTAAAAAAAAACAACAATGTCTTAATTCTACCAGAAGTAATAAAAAAAAATAACTTCAGAAAATATTTCTTGCTACTGCCATTATTATTTTAATTTTTTACAAAAGAAAAGTTCAAACCCGAAGCAATTAGATTTAATGGTAAAGTAATGCATTCAAGAAATACCACATGATCATGATGCAATAGAAAAAAAACACGTAGTCTTACCTGAATGCAAACGCAAGGCTTACCTTGTGAAGTAAGCTAACATTCAGTGATGCAAAAATCAATATTTCCCCCTATTAAAATTATTAGGCACATGTTGAACTAAAAATATTTATTTGTCTATAGGCCTACTTGTACCTGACAGATTATCGAATAGATCTATGTTCCATTCATTTCGTTGTCAACCTAAGTCAGATATCATTGTATATCAAATGTATTAATTCATTTAGATATCATAAAATTCTATATCTAAGGTTTCTAAGACATTATGCTGACTTTGTTTGCACTTTTATATAAAAGAAACGATTAGAAATGTAAAAAGGTGGGGTGGGTAAATCTATTTCTTCGTCTCTGCTGGACTGGTCATTGTCACATGTCCTGGGGGTTACCATTTAGTGACATTGGCAGTGAAAGTTTGAGGCAAAGAGGCCATGTTTAGAGCATGTGAAGATTTTTTTTCACCTGCGTGTATGGGGTCGGGAATCTTGGCCCAGCCTGAGCTTGTGGGGTCATCAAATTCATTTACTTACAGGCAAGTTGAGATTTAGACTTATCTTTTATTAGCCTTTTATACTTACAACTTTGACATCAGCTCAATACGTGACCACTTTGGGTTATGTGTTCAGATTTTACTCTTTTCTTTTTTGCTTTCGCTACACTAGTGTTTTCTATTGATTAAAATTTAATGTTTGTAACAGCTGCAAGCAACATGAACTAACTACATACACCACAGAGGCCCATTTCATAACCTGTAGTTTGAAACCATATCTTTTAAGATTTGTTATGACTTCAGACTTTATATACAAATGTACCCTCTTAAATTAAATACTTATATGAATAAGTAAGAAACACTTTTGATTTAATCAAGGGAATTGAGAGGTCATCTGTTAGATTACAGTCAAATGATGTTTGACCATGTTCTCATTGTATGATTGAATCACAAAGACATTTGTTAAAACTTTATAATTGAATATTTACTTGATTTTCAAATTTGTTAATCTTAGATTTATTTGCACACAACAATCTTGTTGAAAATGCATGGCCAGAAATTAAATTTAAGTCAAAACTTCAAATTTCTCAGCATAGTTAAGGATGGAAGTTCACACTAATATCTGTTTTTTGTATGAGAGTTCATTAAAGTATCATTCAAATTTAGTGTTAAAATGGACTTCCATTGATTATAAACAGAGCATTTATTGGTAACTAAAAAAGAAAGTAGAATGTTAACTCAAAATAAATATTTTTACTATTAATTTGGGAAACAAGGATCAGTAATAAATTTCAACGTTATAACACCTTTTTACAATTTACTTTTTATTTTGATTATACAAAGTTAAAAAACAACAACACTTTTTAAAACAGTTTTAACATCACAATGTCATATTGGGTTAATTAACTTGTAACTTCATTCATCCATTTAAAAAAGCATCTCTCTACTTCAAGAGATCAAAACGTAACTTTGTTAAGTGTTTCACAGGCAATTAGAACAAAGCCTTAGCAATCTCAATATGTCTCTTTCTAAGTAATTGTTTCCCAGTAGGAGATATTACCTCTGCATGCAGATGGTGAGTGCCAAGTAGTCAATGCAGCTAATTTCTGAAATTTATATTGAGTAAATGTGGAGAATGTCATAGTGCATAATTCTGACTGATTTTGATAAATGTTCTCTAAATTGCTCATTCACAGCTAAGCATTTGGTTTACAGCTGCAAGACAGCGAAGGGATTTAGTTTAAGTTTTTAATGATTGACATATAGTGTTGAAAATTTTACTTAAACCACAGCTGTGGGTTTTTCCACAAAGTAAAAGAAGTTTCAACGTTACAAGACTCCTTTTAGTTTATTTTCCACATGGCCCTCGGTGCTGTGCATTAAAAGTGTTCAAACGTCTGAGTAGTAATATCATACCATATATCAAAGCCACCTTTACCTTAAGTCAAAAGCATGACCAACTTTCTTGGATGCCAAAGCAAAATTTATCATTCAAAAAAGGAAAAAAACGGTTTCATCATGTTAAATCAAGGAAAAATTCTTCACCTTTTTCTGAGAGATTATTCAACCGAATTCCAAATAGTTCATTTTTAACTTGAGTTTACAAAGATCCTTATTTATAAATGAGAAAATATTTTCAGAATGTCAATACTACAAAGTTTACATTATAGGTGTCCTTTGCGCAACACAGTCTTTGTTGATCAACATCCCAGGTTAGAGAGCTATTTACTCTGGTACTTGAATTTGTTTTTGAATTTCTTTGCACTGCTGTGGTTTGAACTCCAGCCCCCAAGTATATATGTCATGTTGGTTAACCGACATAACAGCCCCAGTCAAAACGGCCCTGGACTAATTGATGGAGAGTAAAAAATACAATCAAATATTATATTAGTATTTTTATTCACCAATTCAGTGTCAGGTTTAGTTCACAAAAAACAATAATAATGACATCACAAGAAAGAATTTAACACCCTTTACTCCATATGGTATCAAGTCATGGTTGTTTGTTGAGAAGAAATAATATGATAACACCACAAGAAATAATTTTACAATTTGACCTCTTTTTTTAAGGGTGAAAAGTTGACAAAAGCTTAAAATTAAAAAAAAATTAAATTGTTTGTTTAAAAATGTAAACAATTTCTCTGGGGCCATTTTTATCGGGGCCGTTTAGACAGGTCACGGTCATGTTTATTGGTAGGGTGGTTAGTTGTGAATCTTATTGTTGACCTGCTGGGTAGAGAGAAGGTGTAACATCTCAAGACTGTCTACTTTTGCATGATCTCAAGAGTAAATGAAATAACCCATATCTTTGGATCTAAACTAAATATATATAATATAATAAATTAGGCTATCAAAATTAGACTTTAAAAAAATCAAAACATACATTATCATTCATTATGCAAAAAAAAACAAAAAACAACAACACAAAAATTGTGTTTGAGCAGAAGAGATGAACTAAATCTCTTTACATTTACCTACCCTAGACTAAAAATTAAATCTTGCATTATCTTTGAGTGAGCGTCTGCTGATAGCTTTTATAAACGTAAAGTGATAAGAGACATTGGGTTTTCACTAGTGTATCCTTGGGCCTCATACAATAGACACAAGTTCCCTCAACTGCCTGGCATTATAATTTTAAGCTCTTATTGGTCGTGCTCTAGGCACAACTTTCAAAGATCATAGATGCTGTACAACACAAGAATTGGAGGTAGTAGCTGTGAACTAAAACAAAATTTATACTATCGTCACTGTACAAATTGACCAAAAAAATAAATTTTGCGTGTACAAAAGTCTTACATTTATTAATATATAATAAAAAGTTAAATTCAGAGTACAAAAGCGCTAAATTATGTTTAAATTTATATGTATTTGAAAATTTAAAAAAGCCATTGAACAGTCATTTGTAGAAATGTTAAGTACAAGTTAATCAATTATATAAAATTGTATAAACGGGTAAATTGTAAAGAATAGTATTCAGTAATACATTGTACTTATAAAAGTGAATCACAGTTCTTTATACTTATTATTTCCATTAACAGTGGACAACTAATACTGGAGAATTTTTTAAGCTCAACAGACAATTATAAATTATATTAATATTTCATTAAAAATACTTATTTTACATTTTACTTAAGAATCTCAAAATCAAATGTTTAAAAAAATATTTATTATTGTCTTTGACTAGAAATGAGACCATTTAATTTTAAAAATTATATAGGTCAAGTGGGCCACACATTGAGCTTCTAAATTCTAAAATATTTCTAAAGGCTGATTTCCAAAAACTTGAACAAAAAATAATTTTCACAGTGAACTGTCCTAAAGCTAGGAAAAAATGCTACATTACATCTTAGTAAACTATAAATTCAGAATTTTGTACTAATAAATTAATAATATCGATGTATAAAATAAAATGCCTTTAGATGGATTACAAATGACAAAGTTAGTTTGTTGAGAAAGCTTTGTGATGATAATGTTGTGTTTAAAAACAATGATGCATTATGAGAGATATTCTTTTCCTCTTTATGGTAATATATTTGACCAAAGCAAATCAAGAGACAAAAGTTGTTAATAAAAACGTAAAAATATCTAATGAAAGTAACAGGGCAATAAAGGGATGAGGATAACAAATAATGAAATACTGAAGTAAAGAAACTTATAGATGCTAAAATGAAGGATAGCTTTGATCAATAGAGGCAGGAAGTTAAAGAGGTGGAAAATGGATTTTGTAATATGTAGGTTCTTATTACATGGATTCTACCTAAGATAAAATGAGTAGAAGAATATTTAAAGTAAAGAGTAATTTTAAAAAATATAAATATGAATAAACTGGCACATTTGGAAATCTATTATGTGTGAAAAGATGGGGTCTTAAACTAAAAATATTTAACAATAAAGTATCAATGATGAGCTAAATTTATAGATTTAAAAAAAGCAATATGGCTATTTCCAGTATTATTAATTATGATTCTCAGTTGAAGTTAGTAAATTTCTTAGCTCAAAAAGTTGTCAAATAGGAGAAGAAAAATTTATTGATAGCAAACTAGTAGAGATAAAACTAATACCTTTAAGCAAAGTGTGACATATGTTGCACAGATGTTGCATTTTATTGTGTGTAACAAAAAGTGAGAGGGAAAAGATACA
Source organism: Ampullaceana balthica (assembly GCA_944989445.1). NCBI lineage: Eukaryota > Metazoa > Mollusca > Gastropoda > Lymnaeidae > Ampullaceana > Ampullaceana balthica. The sequence goes on from CALYLW010000222.1 coordinate 146,186, forward strand.
GTCCAAATACGGCTACAAATAGGTTATGTGACTTTTTTTACACTTGAAAGTTAATACTAGTTCTAGGCATATAAATTTAATAAGTAACTTGAAATCAAAAGTTAGACGGATTAACTTGTTTAAACAAAACCAATTATTACACTAACAAAAGATTGATTTGTGCCAGAATCTTAAAGTGTCATCACTAATTGAAACTTTAAAATAAAAACTCACATTTTTAAAATAAAAATATGTAATTTGGTAGGTAACAAAAAGGAAGACTACGCTGGGCAGGACATGTTGAAAGGATGCCGGAATGTAGAGCAGCAAAATTTATTTACAGGCAGAAGCCTAGGGGCAGACAACTCACTGGTCGCCCAAGACTGAGGTGGATCAATGATGTGGAAATGGACATACACCACCTGGGGGTTCGGGCATGGAGGAATAAAGCCATGGATCAATCCGAAATGATAGGATGTGTTGGAGCAGGCCAGTGCCCTACATGGGCTGTTGTGCCATAGATGATGAATTTGGTAGGTACAGTTTTTTTTTGAGAAAAAATAATTCAGGGGCAAAGAAAATGTGATTGAATATTCCTAATCCCAACTATATCACTGATATACATGTAGTTGGGATTAGGAATATTCAATCATATTTTCCTGATACATGTATTATTATTATCAGCAGAGAGGTAACAAAAAAATATTAAAAAAGGTACCTGGACACAAGAAAAATAGAAAATTATTCCTGGGTCACATAAAATGAAAGATGGTACGCACTGCTATTAAAAGGATTTACATGTATATGCAAATAAACAACTAAAGTGCCTTTTCTAATATTCTTTAGTTTCAAAAAAATATATTTAAATTTTAAAACAAAAGGGGACTCTTTTGCCCTGAATAACCTGAGGCACCTTAAACATGAATCATCACTGGTCTTATCTATTTTTACATAATGACTAAGATTTATATAGATGTTTTATTTACATACTTTGTTTACAAAACAAAGTTATTACAGAAATATGCAATATTTGATCAAATGTTACTGTAAAGCCAAAATATTTAAATTTCACATGTAATAAAAGTGAAACATTTCCTTAAATTTAAATAACTTAGGAATAACCCAAAAGAAAATGTTACTACATTATTTTAATATACTACTTTCATTTTTTCAGTAAGAATATCTAAAGTTAAACATTTATAATAAAAAAAATTAAATATGTTAAGTCAACAGTTTTTACAAAATAAAAAATAGCTAATATAAAAATGGACAAATTTACATTAAATCAGATCATTATTGAGAAAGTAAACAAATTTTACAGTACGTACTGCAGTATTATGAATCGAAAAGAAAAACAATTCAAATATACCAAAGATTACAACAAAAAAATTTATCACGGTAATGGTAAAAAAGAAAATCATTAAAGTTATATGAATTTAAAATAAAGGATTTATGTCATTAAAATCTATTTTACTTTGATTGCATCAAACAAATATAAATAAATATAATCAACCGTAATGAAGTCAGCTTACAAAAGTATATTCCTTTGTAACCTGTTTCATCCATTCCATTTCTCGGGTAGAGTTAATTCTGTACAAATTTACTCTCTAAGAATTACATTTTGTTTGTTAAACCAAGTTAGTAAATATTCTTCTTTTTGGAAGGATAAAAAATTTGTTCATTAAAAAAAACAACAAAAAAAAACGTTTTATTCTTCACTGAAAAAGGCCTCTTTTTCTGTGTTCTCTTTTGGAGTTACTTTTTTTCTCTTCTTTTATTTTTTAAAAAGGTCATTAGAGCCTCCCACATATTATGTAATACATTTTACAAGGAAAAGATGTTGTTTTTCTAGGGCTGCAAAGTGAGATAGTCTTAATGATTATTTAGAAATCTATAATCTGATGATGATTAAATATTTAAAACCTGGAATGTGCCAAGCCAGCTAAATTTGTCTTCAACGATGACATTCTCAAATTTTTAGTTGAAACGATAACAGACTTTTGATAATAATTTAAGCAGAGTGTACAATTCATATACTGTATATTTGCATATTTGCACTTATTATTGTGGATTAGAGTTTATCTAACAATTATATTTACATTGTAACTTTACTGAAGGATTATTGTGAAATTTGATTTGATTTAGCTGCGAAGCCAAAAAATTTAAAAAAGAAAAAGCAATAAAACATTTAGGGGTACACCAACTGGCACTTGATTAATTGAAATGATGATTAAGTAGAAACATTATTGGGTTTTACATCAGATGGTTTAGTAAAGACTAAGACAATATTTTACAAAAGATTGTTTTGATAAAAATGATTTAATTTCTTATTAAAGATTTTAACACACTTAAAATAAGCAGGTTGGTTATTTAAAACCCAAAAAACTTTGCTTATTAATTAAGGATCAACCAATAATTAATTTTTTTTTATAGCAGCACTAGCATAATGAATTTTTTCCCTCCTTCCCCCCCACATAATAAGCACAGTGGTTATTTAAAAAAAAATTGGCTTATTAAGGATCAACCAAAACATGATATTTATAAAAATGTTAAAACCAGGAAATTATATCAATCAATAATTTAGTATTTTTTTTGGTTAGCATTATCATATTTAATTTTTTATTCTCCCTCCTCTCTCCCCACATAATAAGTACATATGTTAAAATTGAAAGAGACTTGAGCTGTAATACTTTTTAAAAATAAATACCATTATTTCTATTACAGTTTCAAAGAATCAAAATTGAAATCTGATCTTAAGGGTAGTAAGGAATCAACATCAGCATAGTTGAGGTAACTTAGCAGCATGCTTGGGATTTTTGAAGGTAGAATGAATTGTCTGGCATATGAGCTTGACATAAGTGAGATGCGACAAGCATGGCTCAAGGAGACAGGAGTCCTTGTGACTCTGTAACACCACTGAGCTAAGCCTGGACTTACTTTTGCCATGCAGTCAAAGTCTGCCTGATCTGTCCACTTCCAGCCAACAATACTGAGGTAGACAACAAGTTTTATGAACAAACTGTCTCTGCGATGGCGAGACTCCCAATGTGAATCAACATAAAAAGGAAAACAAGCAACAATGTGTTGGAGGTTTTCCTTACTACTGCAAAACTTGATAAGCTTTACAGTATAGTCTGATCCACGTTCAAGAAACTCATCAAAGAATTCTCCTGAATAGAGAGGTTGATTTCGATGAAGTTTACAAAGCAGCAAGGAATGCAGTTCAAATGATTTAGAATAATCAATTAAGGTGCAGATAAGGCGTAGAATAAATTGATCATCATTTAGCTTAAGGGCGGTTCTAATTACATACAGCATGGCATCTGGGCAAGCTGGCTCTGCTCCTGCTTCTAATAGCATTTCAAGAATATTCCAGCATGCACTCTGGCGAGGCTCTTTCTGGTTGTCATAAACCATAACCTGAAATAATGGAATATGGGTTAAAATTAAATGAAGAACACAATTAAAAAAAAACTACCACTGTTACATGATTTTCCTAGTAATAAAAACCCTAAATAAAATTATATAAAAGGTCATTTCCCGTATATTTACTTAATAGCTAAGTTGCCTCATACAATGTCATTTACTGCCTCAAAGCCTTTTTTATTGAATTTCTCTTAATTATTATAATTTTAAAAAAGAAGGTTCAAATATTTTAATTTGGATGACTACATACATTTATAGTAAGGTTGTTAAGACCGCTAGTTTTTGACGACTGGTTAACCGTAAAAAAAAATACCGGTTAACCATCTGTCAGTATTTTTACTATATTTTGAGAACCAACAAGAGAATGGATCAAATTTTCGCATTGCGTCGATGGATTTGACATCAAAGAGCCCTTAATGTACCGACTTCAGTGTTGCCCTCAAAACAGCGAATTCAAAAATCAAAACCTAACAAAGAATTAAACTGTAATGACATTCAATTTTTAATTTTTATGTAATAAAATTATTAAAACTGCATATTATCAATTGTTGTCAAGTCAGTTTTTTTTGGGGACCAGTTAATCATTAAAAAAAAGGCCTGTTTTACTGCCCCGTCCGTATTTTCCCTTAAATTTTTTAGAACCAACAAGGAAAGGCGTCAAATTTTCGCCTCGCCTGCTGTGTTACTTCTGGTAATATGCTTCGGTTAAATAAGCGAATACATTTTTAAAATTAAAAATCGTTCACTAGCAAACTCAACTAACAGTGATGACGTGTATTTTTATATTATTTATAGACCGGAATGGTATAATTAAGAAAACGCTTTGATGTCAGGGTCGCTCGCGTGTTGGCTCTGTTATTCTGCCGTAACACAACAAAAAAATTAACTCCGTGTAATAAGAAAATATACTGACTAAATGAAGTTGCAGTTAACCTGTCCTGATTTAATGGCACCTGTCCTTAGATAAGGACCGGTTAACCGTTAACAACTTTAATTTATAGCAAGATCTTGTTTATTTTTCCTATTCAAAATGTGGCAAGAGTAAAATTGTTAGCAAATAGAGACTAGTTGTATATACTTCAGTACAGTCGACCCACTAATTTTGGCCTTGAAATTTTGAAGAAAAAACAACCTCAAGTATATACAGTACGTGTTTTTAAAATATTAATTTTTTTTTAAAATATCATTTTCATTTGTATATAGCATTCACAAATAATGAACTATTTATTTATTTTTAAGATCTTTACTAATTTCAAAATGTTAAATCTAACATCTTTTCATTTTCTCCAACAGATGATTGATTTTATTCATCCAAATAATATTCGATCCAACAAAAATAAAATGTAAAAGCATCAACAAACATTTAGATTGGTTAAAGACTGAAATGGAACTCACCAGTGATAGATCTATAGGGGAGTAATAATTTATATTCTGATGTGCAAGGTCACATCCAGGAGACAGCAGCAGAGTTCTGACTATTGATGTATGACTCAACTTGACAGCAAGGAATAAGGGCGAGTCTCTTCTGTTGTTGAGACAGGTGTTAACATCAGCCTTTTATGGAAAAAAAGATTTTCAAAACAATGTTTCCTATTTATATGTCACTGAATTGGCAGTAAAAGAATATTTTTATTTTAAAAAGTTTTTAAAATTTCTATCTTCTCAGCTGAAGCAAAGCAGTTAAAGAACTTGTGTAAATGATATACATGTATTTACCTTTAACAACACATGGGCTAGTAAATCTGGTTGATTGTTGATAATAGCTTCTTCAATTAGGCAAGAATAATCATTCCTTGGCTTACCAGCCATGTTTTCCCATGAACATCTACTGTATATCGCATAAGTGCTGAAAATGATTTGGACATTTTCTTTCTTATACATAAATGCAAAAAGTAAAAACTACGCAAGTTTTTCATGCATACCTAATTGGCATTATTTAAAAAACATTAATGAAAATAATGACATCTCAAGTTTAATTGTACTTTATTATTAGAACAAAAAAACACAGAAATATTTAGTATTACTGTACCTAAAAATAGAGTTCAGTGTAGGTATTCTAATGTTAATGTCTGAGAGGTGTTTAATTCTAGCTTGCTATTGCTGAAATGACTGTAAGCCTTGTCAAAACAATCCACCTTGGCGTTGGTTGTCTTTGAGACCTCATTAACAACCCTGTATCTTTCATTAAATTTAATTCAGATTTAGTAAACAGTATCATTTCCCTATGATTACCTTTTGCCACATAAAATGACAGTTTCAGCGGCTTCTTTCTAATCCAAATATTAGATGAGATATGATGAAGGCTAGGAAAAATTCATATTGATGAACGAGTATGATCTGTGAAACAGATAATTTTGACTGGATTAAAGTGATAGCGTATTTTTGTGATAAGTGAATTACTAGAACACATAATATATAGTAGAATAGTTAATCACCTAGACCAGTGCTTCTCAAAGTGGTGGTCTGCGGACTGGCGTCGGTCTGTTGGCCATCAGCTGCCAGTCCGCAGAATTTAATCAAGAAAGGACAGACAAATATAATTATAATCCTCCATTTGCAACCATTAATACTAACCCTATAGAATATGTCAATATTTCGGCAATAAGCACATACATTGAAACAAAAGAAATCAAATACCATATATACTTGTTCTAAATCCAAATTTTTTGGGACAAAATATAGAGGAAAATTTTGGGGGGTTGGCTTACCAGAGGGTCATAGGTGATTTCTGCATGTACATTGAATTTCGGTGTTGTTATTGTAGATCATTAAGGTCCTTGTTAACATTCTACAAGTTTCGACTGCTCTACCAGATGCTATAAAATATTATTTAAACATCTGCACTTACCTTATTTATTCATTTTCTGAATGTTTTGTTCTACAAATTTTGTTTTCAACAAGGAATTTTAATGTATGCGCTTTCACCACTGTTTACCAAAGAAACAAAAAAATACCGGTAACTTTTGGGGTCGGCTCATGAGCAGGTTACACACTTTCTATACTATTCTCTTCCAAAAAGAGGGGGTCAGCTTATGAACGAACGGGCTATAGAATGAATACATACGGTAAATAACATTTCACTACCACGTCAGTACAGGGGAAATAGTTCACCTGTCCCTGGTGCAAAGGAAAAATTCCTGCTGGTCCAGTATACTAAAAAGTTTGAAAAGCACTGACCTAGACAAACATAATGTCCTATGCCCACATCAACATGCCTTTAGGTAAAACAGATCATGCGAAACACAATTAATAGGTTTAATAGATGATCTGTCAAAAGGCTTAGACAATAATAATCAAATAAATAAAATATTACTAGGCTTCTCAAAAGCATTTGACCAAGTTCACCACTTTAGTTTACTCAAAAAACTTATTTACTTTGGAATCTCAGGTTCCATACATCATTGGATCCAAGACTTCCTTTTGGGTAGAGAGCAAACAGTTTTAATTAATGGATCTAAATCAGTAGATTTAATGTATATAAATGATTTACCCAACAACATCTCAACAGGAACTAAAGTTAGGTTATTTGCTGATGATTGTATAATTTATAGAACAATTAAATCAGAAAAAGATAGCAAAATCCTACAAAAAGACCTAGATGAATTAATAAAATGGGAAACTAACTGGAGTATGTCTTTCCACCCAGAAAAGTGTCAACTGTTAAGAGTAGCAAAGAAAAAGAAACAAATAAATTTAAAAAATTTCATTAATGGAAAACAACTAATCCAAACTAAAGATGGAAATACTTAGGAGTACAGTCAAACCTCTCATAATGAGCACCTCTCATAATGAGATTTTCGCATAACGAGAATTTTTTTTGGTAAAAAGTTGCTCCCTTAACGAGCAAAGATTTGCATAACGAGTGACACAGAACGGGAAAGTCCCTTTTCCATGGAAATTCATTTGTGAGCCGGCACTTCCGCACTAATGTGTTATTCTGTGTTAAGCACTTGGTTTGTTAGTGTATTGTTTTTGTGTGTGATCAACCTTTTTTACAAATTTTGTATTCAAACAGTATTCCTAATTTTTTTAATGTGCAAAGTGTAATAACCTGTGCTAAATATCTTCGGAAAAAAAACAAACAAGAAGACAATCATAAGAGAGAAAAAAAACCTGTTGAAATGAAACAAAAAAAAACACTGAAAAGCGAGAACAAGGTGGCTAATCTAACGCGCAACTACAATCGGTCAATATCAACGATCTGCACTATTGTCAAGAACAATTAAGGAGATGGATGCTTCAAATTGAGTGTCAAGAATATCTACGAAACGGTTACGACACATTTTCGTCAAATTTTGAAGCATCGTCAAAAACAAATGTCTTGAACAGTTTTCTAGTTAAAAAGGAATAATTATTTGTCATAAATTCATATTTTTGTTTACGTTTTTGTTTCAAATCATAATTGTATTCTAGTTGTTTCACTCTTTAACAATTCATAAGTAATTTTATTTGAATAAATGTTAATAACAATTTTTGAAAAATGAGTATTTTTTTTCAGCATGGAACGGATTATCATATATTACATTGATTTGTATGGAAAAACTTGTTTTGTGTAATGAGTGTTTCGCTTGATGAGTAAGACTCTGGAACCAATTAATCTTGTTATGAGAGGTTTGACTGTAATAATAAATAATAATGGCATGACATCCCCATGTCAATGAAGTACGTGTAATTAAAAAATCAAACAAAACCTTAGGCTTTATAAAAAGAAACTTTTACAGATGTAATAAGAATGAAGAATTTTAGTGAGACTTGTACTAGAATATGCATCTTCTATATGGGACCCATCCACCAAAGAAAACATTGATAAACTAGAACAAATTTGTAAAAAAGAGCTGGAAATACAACACAAAGATAACTTAATACAACCTTTAAATAGACATAGGGATAAAAACACTTTTCTAATTCCGTATGCAAGAACAAACACATACAAATTATTGTTCTTCCCGTACGGAATTCGGACGTGTTGCCTGAAGAAACCAGGAAAACCAACACTTTATCAACATTTAAAACTCTAATAAGAATGCAGGACTAGACACAAAACATGGATACGCATAGGACGCAATAATCTTCTGTATAGAAGGAGAGTCTGTAACAGATAAGATAAGAGGTAATTTTGTCTGAACTTTTTTGCTAAGTGTCAAAATGATCTAAGGAGTAAACATACCACATTTTTTTTCTTATTTTTTTTTCAATGGATAAAGATGAGGGAAATAAAACTATTTTTGATAGTTACGCTTACATTCTCCTTATAAATGGTAAAATTTGTTATTTACAGTATAATATTTTATTTGATCACAGAAACACCTGAGCATCATCTGCCCTAATGATAGCTGGTGGTTGAAGAGGTCTGAATATCTTTATTATGCACATTTTTGTGGTTCCTCCTTTCTCTCTGTACCCTTAGCATTATTTTTTTGGGGGAAATGGCTAATCCCAGCCTGGTCATCACTAAATGACCAAATAATTTTTATAACACCAAATGTCTGAAATTATTGAAATTTGCAGTAACTTGGCTAGCTAGTACCAAAAATATTACAAAAACATGGTATGGTATTTTAATTAAAAAGTGCCATCAAAAAAAGTTAACTAAGATACCGGGTACCAATACAAATTAAACAGTATTTGTGTCAAAAAGACTAATTTTAACTGAATCAAAAAGATGACAGTAGTGGTAGAAACATAGTAAGGGTGAGCCTTTATTAAACTCTAAACTTATATATTACAGAAACACCTATACAGTTATACAGAAAATTATTCGTTTCAATGCTTATCCATTGTTTACGTCTTCTAGTTCTAGTCTTGCTGGATGACATTGTTATGAAAATAATATAACAATATTTAATAGATGATACATGTAACTTGTGTTTAACATAACAATCTGAGTGTCCAAATCATAGTTACATGTATAAGCTGTAACTAAAAGTTAAAGCTATTTAAGTTATGGCCCAAAGACAAGAAAATCACAAATTGACTTAGACATAAATTAATTAATTCTCCTCACTTATGTACAGTATTGTACATCAAAATTATATAATGTATATATTTTGGGGGCTTTAAAACTTTAACTTTAATAAAATTACTTTATTTTGCGTATGTGTGTGAAGCAAGACTGCTCACTGCTATCAGGTTAGGGCAGAATTTTTATTGAATGTGTTATGAGGAAACCCAGAAAAAGCCCAAACAAAACAACAACAAAAACTTGTGTTCAAGAAGCCTTCTTCAGTTTTATAAAAATCCCTAATAACAATAATAACATGTTTAATGTTTGTTTAGACTTAGTTTAGCTGTGATGTAATAGTAATTAGTTATAGTATAGTAATAGTATAGCCAAGGAAACAGAAAGAATATGACATCTGAACAAAAGTTTGTAGTATAGGCTATAGAATATTATAGACAATAGGGGACAGAAGATGGAAAAATAAATTCAACAGTGAATTGTGGCAGCATAAAAGGGGCTTGAGTGCCTTGAGAGAGAGTTGAGAGACACATTCACATACAAAATTTGTAAATTCTTGAATTGACTTTTTCTTTTTAATCTTCAATTTCAATGATTCAAAGTAAAGTGATTATGAATAATAATTACTTATATTTCTAATACATTAACGAATACTAATACATGAGAATGACTTTAAAGATAATTACTAGAAAGGGTATACTTTTATTATTAATTTTTAGTCTTTATAATTTAAAATAAATAAAATATAATCATTGTTTGACTTGAGTACTAAAATAGCACAGTAACAGTAAGAGTTATTTCTTTTTTGCGGAAGTGCGGTAGTGAAAGTCGGATTACTCTTCAATTTAGAAAACTGAACAATTTCCCGGATGTCAAGACATCTTACTTCGTGGACCAATGAAATTCGGACAACACAGGCAGCAACACATGATTGGTGAGCCGGCAAGACGTCTTACAACACTTCATTTGCTTACAAGAGAGAACACCAAACAGACGAGCAAAGGATTTATCTCCCAAAATGAATTACATCAATCTTGTAATTTTTTCAGTTTTTTTGTCTGTAGCATTTGCTTCTGATGATGTTGTGGTTTTGACTGATGCAAATTTTGCAACCGAAATCGCAAAATATGACGTGGTTTTAGTGAAATTCTATGCACCCTGGTAAGAAAAAAAAATAAATTCAGTCTATTTAAGTCTATTACTATTACTATTAGTAATAATTAGACTTTTAGTATTATATTTATTTATTTTTTTAGACTTGTACTAGTGACTTGTATTAAGAATGTAAGGCTAGACATAAACCGGGGCTAAGCATTTTGTAAAGAAGGAGCGTCTTTAAACTTTAATGTTTAAGATTTAAGATGTATACCTTCGTCTTCACTAACTTGTTCTAATTGTTACTATTGACTTGACTATTGTCACTTTCACTAATCATTTAAAATCATTTGGCTATACTATTACTAGGCTAAAGCAAAGAGAACGGTGCGCTCAACTATTTACATTGTTATTGCAGAGCGTAACTTCAGGGAATGAAATGTTGTATTTTTAGAGAATAAGTGCAATTATTTTATCCATAAACGTAATTAAGGTTGTAGTTTTAGGGTCTGGGTTAGGTTTAGTTGTCCATTTCTTAAATTAAAATAGAAAAAAATATATAGCAACCAAAAATACCATTTATCGAGCGCACCGTTCTCTTTGCTTTTACCCTATTACTATTATACTATTATTGACACTATTAATATAGTAGTATTGGATTGGTTTGAACTATGACTCTTTGTTTTTTGTGTGAATATAAATAATAAATAGTATCTTAACAATGGTCAATGGGTCAATGAAATGGTTAAATCAAATCTGAATTCTATTCCTTCCAACAAATCAATATAATTATTAGCTAAGTTTTCATATTAATATTAGTATTAGTAACATGAATCATGTCATGATGATAAAATATGAGCCAATTATTAACTGGAATATGAGTATATGATTATTATTATTATTAATTTCTCTGTGTGTGTACAGTTGCCAAATATCACTATATTCTGCCACCTTCTCAGTTTTGAATAATTACAAATGAAATAATGTAGGAAATATCTAGGCCTAATACTATTATTATTAATAGCCTGCTTGTGTTTCACAATGAATAATGAGTTAGGCCCCATTGCATAAAAACAAAACATAAGGCCTAATTATTGAATTGATTCACAGGTGTGGTCATTGCAAACGTTTGGCTCCAGAGTATGAAAAAGCAGCCACTATTCTTAAAAAAGCAGATCCACCTGTTACCCTTGTCAAGGTTTGTAACAATTTTTTTTACTATTCCAGGTTTTTTCATGTTATTACAGAAATCATAGTATAGTGAAATTTTACATATTTCTAGGTACTTCAGAATTATAATTCTGCCAAATTTAATTAACTTAGGTGAAAAATGAATAAGCCTATAAACCAAATTTTTGTCATATCTTATTTCTAGGTTGATTGCACAGTAGAGACATCTGTTTGTTCTAAATATGGTGTTAGTGGTTATCCAACACTAAAGATCTTCAAAGGTGGAGAGTTATCTAAAGATTATGATGGACCAAGGGAGTCTGGTAATTTAATTTCCAATACATTTTTTGTTTAGTTTTAGAATAATATTTAAAATTAAAATAAAACTGTTTTGTTGACACCAACTAATTATTAAAAGCAGCCATAATTATTATCTATTGACATTTTTGGAATATTTCAGATGGTATTGTGAAAACAATGAGCAGAGAGGCTGGGCCTGTTTCCAAAAAGTTAGAGACTGTTGAAGAGGCCAGAAACTTCTTAGACAAGGAAACAGTTGGTGTTATTGGTAATTAACTTTCTTTTGCTTAAAAATAATTAAGTGATAACAATTATTGTCATTTTGGATTTGTTACTTTTAAATTATATGTTTTTGAACCAACAAAAACTCAAGCTTAATTTTTTTAGCAAAAATTTCTATGTTGATCCCAGCTGGCTGTAATCTGATTTTAGTTTTCAGCAAACTAATCAAATTGATTTATTTTCCAGGTTTCTTTGATACTGAAGATAGTAATGATGCCAAGACTTTCCTAAAGGTTGCAGATCAACTACCAGATGTTAGATTTGCACACACTGTTAGTGATAAAGTCAAAGCAGAATTAAAGCAAACCAAGTAAGTTAATGATTAAAAGTATAACTTCTTATCAGAATATTTTGTATTATGTTAATTTAATGAAAATGTAGCTGTGTTTTAGTGTTGTTTTTTTTTAAAATAAAATCTTATAAACCCCCCTAATTTATGCCAATTTTGTTGTTGTTTAAATATGCCTCCTTTTATAACTTTAATTTCAATTAAATGCAAATTAGAAAAATTATATCTCATTGAAAATTTGCAGAACAGTTTTTTTGTTTTGCTAAATATCAAACTATGAATAGGAGAGTTTACTTTTTAAAAAAAGTGAAAGTCTTCTGCCATTTTATAAATTAATATAATAATCTTAACATTTTGTTTTCTCAGTGGTGTTGTGTTGTTTAGACCTAAGGTTCTACAGAGCCGATTTGAAGATGCAGAGGTCAGATTTACAGAGTCTGGCACTGTTAAATTAAAGGCATTCTTGCAGTCGCAATCGTAAGCTTTAGTTACTTTCAATATAATTCTCTAGTGTTATTGTATATATAATTTAGAATAAAGTACTTAAAGTATCGATTGAGTTCTGCTATTTTATGTATCTTACTAGTGTATTACCCATCAAAAATGACGGCAGTTTTCAGCTGAAATCTATTTATTTTGAAAAAAATTCACTGGGGGGGGGGCGCCACAACGCACACCTTTTTCAAAAGCCAGACTAACTTGTCCTTGTTTGATAAATACGAAATATTAAACTTTCTGAAATGTACACAAAGTATTTTATAACAGGGGTTGTAGGGCACCTATGGCGCCCCCTTTGTTTTTTTTGGGATTTTTTAATTAACCATCATCAAATCCTCTTTTTACATTGTTCTCTTTGCCAAAATTAAAATATGAGCTAAAACAATGACTTCATATAATATTTTTTTACAGCGCATCTTTAATTTGCACACCTTTTGATTAGGGGTCTACCGATATGCCTTTTTGCCGATATTGCCGATACCGATATTACCGATATTTTTTTTGCCGATATGAGTACCGATATGAGTATTTGTTCGGACAAAAACCAGCGGTAATATTTGATGACGTCATTCTTAAATTTATCACTCTTAATTATTTATCTTTTATATTAGGGGACTACCGACATTCATTTTCGCCGATATTACCGATATTTTTTTCCGATATGACTAATATGAGTGCCGATATGAGTATTTGTTAGGACAAAAATAACATCGGTCATATTTGATGGCGTCATTCTTAAATTTATCACTCGTAATTAATAGTAATTGTTTAAAATATTAGGGGTCTACCGATGTTCATTTTTTCCGATATGAGTGCCGATATGAGTATTTGTTAGGACAAAAATAACAGAGTTCATATTTGATGACGGCATTCTTAAATTTATCACTCGTAATTATTTATATTTTATAATTAAAGGGTCTACCGATTTCCAGTTTTGCCGATATTACCGATTTCTTTGCTCCCCGAAACAAAGTTTCCGATACGCCGATGTGTTTACAAGTTCCAGATCATGACCTACATAGGACTCATAACAAAACGAACAATCCTTTATTAAATTGTACAAGCAAAATTAGGAAGTCCTTTTGAAACTTCAACCTTGACTCATAATTATTAATTCTAACCAATAGTTTAATGGCTTTTGCACACGGCCACCTTTTATGAATGAAACAATGAGAACAAATTAATAGTAATAAGTGAAAATGAGGTTGAATGGTTGCCAATGACAGCAAGTCTGCACACGGTACATTTGTTATTCCATACGAAACGAAATGTTTTAGACATCTGCGATTCTGCGTGCATCTTTGCTGTTAGTATTAGAGCAATTACGTGAACATAATGTTTACATGTTATACATTTTATTATAGCAATTACGGTATACTTGGCATCGGCACTATTTACATAGTATTTCTGAGTATACGAAAATCGGCCGATACCTAAACAATATCACAGCACATGGCACACAGTATCGTGGCTGCACATATTAATACTAGAACTCTTTTGACTATTTCAATACCGGTATCGGGGTCGATATATTAATTTGTCGAGATATTGTAAATCTAAATGATAGCTTTTTCGTTTCCGATGTTTTAATTTTATTTTTTTTTGGGGTCAAAATGTCACTTATTATTATGAAATATCGGTGACGTCAATATCGGGACCTTTACATGCTACCGATACCGATATTGCCGATATCTAGATATCGGTGCCGATATATCGGCCAGCCGATATATCGGTAGACCCCTACTTTTGATGCATTGGTGCAGTAATTTGGTTCGCGGCTTTCTAAAATTAGTAGCGTAACATCCACACACACATACATACAGACAGGAATTATGTATATTGATTTGATCAAATTTAAGTAAACCTATTGATTTTATTTGCAGTTTGGGTCTGTGTGCTGAGCGCACCCAGAGTAATGCTGCCAATTTTGGAAAGCCTTTATTTGTAGCTTACTTCAATGTGGACTATACTAAGAATCCAAAGGGAACTAATTATTGGAGAAACAGGTTTGTGATAATGGATAGTTTTTAAAATGAAATGATACTTAAAGATATCATGCAATGTTTCAATCTAGTTTTTAAACATCTATTGTTGCTTTTCAATCATTATTGGAGAAGTCCAGTGCACTTTTATAAAAGTGCTTTACTGTTGCAAAGAGGTTATTTATTTTTAAAGTTCTTTTTCATATATGTTTCTGTAAAATGATTTTTAAAAAATTTTCCCTTAGGATTATGAAAGTTGGAAAGCAGCTTCGTGATGAAGGAAAAGATCTAAACTTTGCCATCAGCAATGCAGATGAAATGAGCAGAGAACTTGAAGAATGTGGCATTACTGACAGGGGAGATAAGCCCGTTGTATGCGCATGGGATAGCCAGAACAAGAAATATAAAATGACAGAAGCCTTCAGGTATTTTGCCTTAAAAGTTGCTCTTGCAGTCGCCTTTTTAAATAAAACATTTTAAAAATTAATTTTTAAGATGTTTAATAAATAACACACTTCAGTTTACATAATTGTCCTTCACTTATAAGTTTATCACTTTCAATTAAAAGAGGTGTTAATATCATTGCAGTGTCGAGTCATTTGAACAGTTCATCAGTGACTTTTTGGCAGGGAAATTAGAGTCCTTTATTAAATCAGAACCAGTGCCAGAGTCTAATGATGCCCCTGTAAAGGTACATTAATTTGTCTGTAGTCATGTTCTTAGCACTCTGTTGGTTTCTTGTACAATAACACGACCATAACAATGTTAAATTAATACAAATAAATTAAAAAATGACAAAAATACCTTATTTACTTGAATGCTCCAGTAGTAATCAAATTCAATTTAGTGGCCTATGTTTAATATCGCTAACTTTGTGTTAATGTGTGCCATGGGGACTTTTATTTTTACAAAATTTTGGTTTCATCTCATTTCACATCTTGCTTCATTTCAGGTGGTTGTTGGTAAAAACTTTGATGAGATAGTGAATGATCCTGACAAGGATGTTTTGATTGAATTCTATGCCCCATGGTGTGGTCACTGCAAGAGTTTAGCCCCTAAATATGATGAACTAGCTGAGAAGGTAAATTGGTAATTTTTTATTTTGGACATTTTAAATGATTTTTGTAAAAATCCTTCTTTTTAAAGACAAGTCTTTTTTTTAAAATGACATTTTTCTAATTTTTCTATTATGTAGCTAAAAGATGAAAAAGATGTTGTCATTGCCAAGATGGATGCAACAGCAAATGATGTCCCATCAGCATATGATGTCAAAGGGCAAGTTTAAATTTTTAAAAATTCACAAATCTAACTTTCAAACAATACATACTAACATTATTCCGTTTGAGTCAGCTAATATATTGTTCTAGAATAATTATGAATTTTCTCAAATTTCTTTTATTTTTATTTTTTTTAAAACAGATTTCCTACACTTTATTTTGTACCCAAGGGCAGCAAGAACTCTCCAAAGAGATATGAGGTAAATATTATTGGTCTGTTTGTGAAATTTGCAATTAAAATACATATGGACTTATTAAATAAAATTGATAGTTTAACTGAAAATCAACTGTTTATTTAATTAATTGATTAACTTAAGCTTTTTAAGACAGTGAAGAATGACACTTAGGATTTCAATTTAATATCATGTTTATTATTTTTAAGGGTGGCAGAGAAGTTGATGAATTCATCAAGTATTTAGCTAAAGAATCCACTGATGGCCTTGAGGGATATAGCAGAGATGGCAAAAAGAAGAAGAGCAAGAAAGCTGACAAAATTGATTTGTAATGTTTTTGATTTAAAGTTATCATCTGTCATAATTCCACATGAATGTGTGTGCAAGTATTTTGTTAAATGCAAGGTTAAGAGTGGTTTATTTTCTTAAGCTTGATTAAATGTGTGTTGAGCAATTGTTCAAATAGTAAACCATAAATATGTTTATAGGTTTATCATTCTGGATATGTTCTTTCATGGCGGTAAGAATACAATTAAAGTTGATCCTATTAGATTGTATGCTTGTTACATGTTTACTAATGTGATCTTCCAGCAACAGTTTAATCTTAATGTCTTCTGTGAAAGATGTTGTTCTGTTGCTAAATCTTAAATTTTTTTAATGGAAAAATGTTTGAATAGACTCCTAGACTCCCTAAGTTTTGTTTTGATTTAGATCTGTCATCCAAAACGGGCAGTAATTATGTTATTTTCTGTGTTGAACATGGGTATGTGTTGAACAATATCAGTTAATGAATGAATAAAGTTAGTTTTTTTTTAAGTTCCCAACTTCATGTGTTAATCATTTCATAAGCTATTAGATATCTAGTTCTCATTTTTATTTTGCAATGCCTAGTAGTTATTAAAGTCTGATAAATTACAACATAAAGTAGTGAATTTAAGTAGTACATTAATTTCAAAATAAAAAGGAAAAAATTTATAAGTAAGTAATGGTGGATTTCAATCACTAATCATCTGGACTGGTGAAGCTGGTTCTGGCTAATATCTTGAGCAGATGAAAGTGATCCTGAAGGGGTGAGCCTTCCAACGGTTAAGGAAGAAAGGAAGCATTTACCAGGTTATAATTATAAGTTACTTAGTAAGATTGACATAACAGGCCAAGAATGTAATAGTAATAGACAAGAAGCGTACCTGTGCTAGAATGATGCATCTTAATTTTGACCCATTTTGTTTTGAGTTCAGCTGAGCTGTAAGTTTGTGTTTATTCAGACCTCATGACAAAACTTACTTAATGACCAGTTGGATTCATAATCTCAATATCTCATTGTTATTACTAATGTTATAGTTGATTTTTCTGAACTTCCACCAATGGACAGCATTTAAAAAAATACGTCATACAAAATCAGTGGATCCAGTTGATCTAGAGGAACGGTGTCATTCGTAAAGGTTACAGTTCAGCGTTTCCTCTTGCAAGGTTACTTATAACAATATACACACCAAACATTTGCACTGCAGATGGGTCACCACTGACCATAAAAGCCATACAAGTGTTGTTTTTTTTTAAACTTCAACTTAATAGCCTTTTCAGATTTTACTCTTAATCATAATCTCTGAACATTTGAAGATTATAAGTAACAGCTAAAAAAAGTAAATAAATAAAAGTACCTTGCGTTTTTGTAGGGTAGTCTCCCATTGATCACTTCAAAACCCTTGAATATGGGATTGAAAAACATATAGAAAAGTAATAATACATGTGGCATTAAATTCTAACTTGGAAATACATCACAACAATCCAATGCAAAAGCCAGCTGCAATTAGAATTAGGATAGACTTAAGGATTTAAAAAAATCATGTTCCATATGCTAAGACAAACATACAATTCTCCTTCTTCCCGTCATGAAACGGGAGCTGACCACCCCTGGACTAGGCTTCCCATTCGAATACAAAATTTTAAAAATATTTGATCCGTCATATTTTGTACTACTGGATAACTAGATGGTCGAAAACGTGAAAGTTGTAGTTAAAACAAATATTCTTTAACTGCTATTTTAGTTTCGTTGTATGCTTTTTTTCTTCTTGAACTAGCCATTAACTTATATTAACTAAGATAATATTTCCCCTCTCACCAAGATACATTTTTTTCCCTCACAAAGATACATCCTATTTCTCTATTATATCGATGGCTACGCCCTGGTAATGGTAAGCATTTCCATAGACACTGGCTGCATTTTCTGTACCGAAGCGTGTATCGAAAAATAACAAGGGAGAAATAACTTTTAAATAAAAACAACCCGTAAAAAACCAAGTTTTTGACTATAAATCCTTTATGTATGAGACGTAGACGTAACTAAAAGAATGTTCATTATAATACGCAGCGCAAGACCATCCAAAAATACAAAATTGTAGTTGTGTCGTAAAACATGTTAAATATAATGCGCACCGATCATAATATGTTTATAAAAAGTGTTGTCAGTAAAATACGCACCTTATTGCGCGACAGAAAGGTTGTTCAATATAATGCGCACCCTTACACTCTATCTAAAAAATAACATGATACATAGGAATAAATAAAATAATCTAAAAAATCAATAATTTAATTACGGTACATGCGATCGATCTGAAATTTTGATACATTGTTTTTTTATTATCGGTACGAAACTGCCTGCAAAATTTCAGCTCGCTAACTTACGAGCAAGTGGGTTAAAAATCGATCAAAAGTTTTGGCGACAAGCAAGGGCGGGCGCCCGCAGACACCACGAATTAATATAAAGGATTTAAAAATCATCTTGTGCAGTTTCCAAAGTTTAAATTGATTCTCTTCCGTCTTTTAAAAAAAATCGCAATTTCGTCATCAGTGACAAAGAAAACTTCAGGTTTGCTAAAATGTGTTGTGAGTAGAAGCAGCTTTGTTAAAGCCCTTAAACCGAAACTGCCACATATAATGCGAAATATCCATGACTCTTGCCATCAGAAATAAATAGTTCATCCGTGGAAGATTGATCATGTGACCAATTAAAACATCTACCCTTCTGAAAATGAATCTGTCTGTGGGTGGTGCGCAGATGGTTGATAAAGTTTACTCTGGCACGAAATCACCTTGGGCAGGATAAGCTTAATAGGATAGATGGGAAAACTCCAGTTTTGTTGATAGCTACTGGCCACGGGTTTAGGACTAAGACTTGTCTTTGTTGGTTATGATTAACTAGATACGACCTGCGGCGTAGCATACGCCGCATACTTGCTCATATATGGTGCAAAGAACAGGGGAAAGAACGGACACAAACAGCAGCACGATGAAATGAAAACAACGTGAGTGAACCTGGGGGGGGGGACCACCGTCGCATTGTTTGCTTCATGACATGTGCACTGTGGTTGTTGTTACCTCCCGCCCCCACCCTACACCACCATCGCTTTGCAACCATAAACTGTGATTGATCGACCCTAGCAAGTGTCATTCGTCATGCATATTTGCACACTTTTTTGGCTTGTCCTGGTGAATTATATATTTGCACACTGACCAATTTATCTTAGATGGAACATTGTTTATGACATCACATAATGTCGGTAAAATAAGCTGTTCAGTTTTATTTGCTCGTCTCTCAGATAAGAGAATTATTTTAAAAATCTATTTTTTGCCTAAATTCAGTTGTTTTTTAGATTAATTTTATTTTTAAAAACATTACTTTTCTTTCTTTTTTGTGTGAACTTGTAACATGTATTCCGCAAATTTGCTGATATCATTCTTTCGGTAATTAATCCTTTATTTTATTGACACTTGCTTCAATTAGTATTATTTATGAACTTGTAACATGTATTCCTCAAATTTGCTGATATCGTTCTTTCGGTAATTATTCCTTTATTTTATTGCACACTTGCTTCATTTAGTATGTATTGTATCCTATCTACATTTTAAAGAAGTTCATTCTCTTTATTGACTTCCGCACTGGTTCGCACGGTGCTCTGCAATTAATCTCGAAGCCGCGAACTACGGGAAATGATAGTTTTGTTTACGTAGAGCAACCAAAATGTGACGTCACGAGGCGTTGTTATGAAAATATGGGGAAAAAACATGGAACCTTTTTCAATGTCTGATTGGTTTCCCATTAATTATTGGATAATGGTTCGTCCCATCTCAGAAAATGATCCAACGTAAGTACGGACCCATGGGTATTAGTTCTGCAGGGATCGTTTTCTCACTAATGTTTTTCACTCTCCCGAAATTCGTGTTTCCGTACAACCCATTGTTCAAATACGAACTCAACTGTTCTCACCTCTGTACTTGTCGCGAAAACCCCATGGAAAGTATTATGAGACAATTCAACCAGAAGCACTTCATCTTAATGGGCGAGAAATACAGGCCTGAAATTAACAGATTTGACTCAAGATCGGATTACATGGGTTTCCTAGGGATATTCGCACCCATTCTCCATAGAATAGCGGACGTCTCGTGTACATTATCGGATGGACTCGTCCACTCGGTTACATCCCTTCTCAACGGTGTCGATTACAGCATGTACACTGCCCTGCAAGTCAAATGTCGCAAAAAAGAAGTTATAGTTTGGGACATCCCCTCGTGGCACACATCATTTAACATCTTCGCCAGCGAACACTGCACCATCCTGCCCAAGGCGCCTGGAAAGAGAATTGTCATCCCCATGAACTTATGGATCGCGGATATCGAAAAAGGTGGGCATGCCGTCATCGAGAAGCTGGACCTAAAATTTTCAATGAACACAATGTCTTTAGTGATAGTAGGCTCGAGGATCAGTTCCACGCCCAAACAGTGGAAAGACAAGTATATGTTATCGGCGGCTCATTTAACCCTGAAAGAAAACCACATTGAAAGCTACGAATGCGATCTCTTGTTTACGAAGCGGTTGGATACCTTGAATCTTGAGGGAAACCAACTCACTCGTTTTCCAGAATGCGTTCTGGATCCCAAGAACGTTAAACTCAACTACCTTTCCCTGTCACTCAATAAAATAAGCGACTTGACCCCGATTCTCGAAGCTCCAGACAGTTCCCAAGTGCCTGACATATTTATCATCAACTTGAGTCATAACATCATCAGAAGTGTAGAGTCGATCCGAGACATGGGCCACCTGCACGTGCTGGATCTCAGCAATAATGACATTAGGGAGGTCTCAAAAGACGCATTTATTAATCTGAGGAATCTAAAGAGATTGTATTTGGGGAACAACCGCCTCCAAGTCCTCGGACTCCATACTTTTCTCGCCAATTCCAGGTTGGAACTTCTTGATGTCAGTCACAATGCTCTGGTGTCTATAAACCCGGAACACATGCCCGAAGACAGAGGTCCTCTTGAACTGGACGTTCGTGACAACAAGTTGATATACCCGCCATGGAAAGAATGTGCTCGAAATCCCATAACCAATGCTCGGCTCAGAATAGTATCTGGAAATAATCCTTATTTTTGTGATTGCGACATGATCGATTTCGAAAAATGTGTTAAGTGGTTAGACAGCCACACGGCCAATGGTACTTCAGCCGAGACTGTCTTTTTGGATATGGACCAGATGAAATGTTTTGGCCCACCGCTAGTAAAAGGCAAGGAAATCAGATCTCTGTTATTTAACACCCATTGCCAAATTATCGACAACTGTCCTCATCCCTGCAAGTGCTTTCTTGAAAATCTGGACACACTCAAGGTCAACTGTTCATCCAGTAAACTGCTAGAGCTGCCGGATGCCTTGCCGACGTATCCTGATGCACGCCTCGTCCTCTACATGGACCACAACCCGTTGCAGATGTTGAGTTATCGGTCTTACCTCTCCCAGCTCTCTGAGCTCCACATTGACAACTGTTTACTAATGTCGGTTACACCAGCCGCCATCTCCGCACTGCAGAACATCCGGGTGTTGACCTTACACAACAACTTGTTACAAAAACTGCCATCAAGCACGCGCAATCTGACGCTGAATCACGCCACTAATGTGACGTTGCACAATAACAGGTGGTCGTGCTCGTGCGAGAGCCTATGGCTGCCTCGATGGATCACCAAGCACAAGTCATCGCTCTGGATGCCCGGGAACATCGTCTGCGACTACCTGAGGAAACCAGTGGAGGAGCTGAACGAGATGGATCTCAACTGCAAGTCTTCCTCGTACATGGACACCTTCCTCGCTATAAGCCTCGCGCTGTCTTCGGTCGTGTCCACTCTCGTCATTGTCTTTTGTTACCGATCTGAAATTACCGTGCTACTCTATTCAAAGCTTGGACTAAGAATCGGCTACAGCTTCTCCTACGGTGATTGCTTCAATCCGTATGACGCCTTTGTATCGTACAGCCAAGACAATTACAGGTGGGTAGTCGATACTCTAGTGCCTCATCTGGAAAATGGACCACGAAGATACAGGCTCTGCTTGCACTACCGAGATTTTCCTGCAGGAGAACCTGTGGTGGATAATATCCCCTGGGCAATTCGACTCAGTCGCTGTGCTATTTTGGTTCTTAGCAAGGACTTCCTGAAAAAGGAGTGGTGCATCATGGATGTCCGAGCGGCGTTTCAACGACTCCTTTTAGTGGCCAATCGTCTGATCATCATCGCCACAGACGACATCAACGTGGATGAGCTGTCTCCGGACCTAAGGGCTTACATGAACACGCACGACTACCTGAGAGTTGGGGAACCGTGCTTCTGGGACAAACTGGAAATGTTTCTGCCGCCTAAAAAAGTGCCAGGCGTGGAACAAGAGTCTTATGCAAGTCCAATGCCTGGACCAGGCGGGGAGGGAGGCAACACTAAAATAAGTGACAGAAATGAGGACATGATTGGTACTGACGTATCGGACATGTCATTCCAACACGGCGACTCCGTCTTTCTACGACCCAGATAAAAGACAATAACACCAGAAGTGTGGACATCAAGGTAACAACATCAAAGAGGCTGTCAAGGAACCTGGTACAGATTAATTATCTGTACCAGGTTTTTATTTAGATTTAAATTTGACATTTAGGGCTGAGTTTGTGTATGGGAAAGAGGAAGAGAAAAAATAGATAGATAGAGAGAGATTGAATGTATGAGACAAGGCAAATGAGGTAATAAGTACACACTTCGTGAAGCGTTGTAAGTCAGGTGAACCTGGAATTTCATAGACTGTGTGTCTGACAATGCGCCTGGACTATATTTGCAGTAACGTCACTCATGTATTTCATATTACTTACAGATGCATTCATACAAACATAACCAAACATAATATGATTAATGAGAAAATATTTGATTGATCAGGATATGAAAATTTATCCGCTCCTTTCAACTCAGCTGATATTAAAGACCTGGGATCTATGACCCCCCCCCTAAAATAAAGCGCCATTGCATACATCTAAGTTGAAATTGTAAATGTGCTTTAACGGTATTGATAGGCCATAATCTAATGCGCAAATATGAGAACATGTTAATTGTTTACCAAAAGAAAGACGTCCACTAGACATATTACTGTACATCAAATTACTGTACATGATTTTTATTGTACACCGCATTTCTGTATGTCTAGTTATTTTAGGTTTTCATTTCTGAGAGTAAGACTCGCCAAATAGAAGAAAAACATCTCCCATATGGACCAACCTAAAAAATGAAATAATTTTATTGAATATTGAGAGGCCAGCGTTTACTCGCAATGCTGGTTTTACTTGAATGTGTCACCAGTCATTTAAATGAGTGTGTCATCAGTCATTGTATTGAATGTGTCACCAGTCAATAAATTGAACGTGCCATCCGTCAATTAACTAAATGTTACACATTTTTTTTATCCGACATGCAGGATAGTTATGACATAGTGAAATATACGTGAGATTGGCGTCGTAGGGACGTCTCATGGATATATAATAAGATGTATTGAATAAAAGCAAACATTGCGGCGTAAGCCATGACTGGTTCCACTGATTCCCATTCGTAGCTATATCAGTCCCTCTGACTAGATAGGTTTGCTTCATACGAGGCAACTTTCACTGATAACATTCTCAATGAAACACATGTAAAGCGATCTTGAGTGCAATCAAAGAGTAGGCCTGCCAGAAAGGAGGTCAAAGGCTGCACACTATTTATATACTTAAAATAAGCGCAATGTTTGCTTTTCATATGTGTTTATTTCTTCTTTTTAATATTGTACTCTATCTTTATTAATATGATGATTTTGACTAATTAAAAATATTTTCAATGTTACAATGTTTTCGAAATGGGGGCAATAATATGATTTGTTCATTTCATTTACGGTGTTGCCAAAAAGAAAGACACTTAGTATCGTTTAACATCTTTAAAAAAAAAGAACCAAGCCAAATAATAAAAATGTTCATCATTGAGTTGCTCCTGTTTACTTATGTGCTGCTGGTCTTTGAATTAAATGTGACATTTGCCATTGGTGTAGTCACGTTCATCGAGTTGTCAGACGATTTGATTTTTAAAACTGTTGCATAATTTTTAAACTTAAATTTTTGCTCATTTGTTAAATTTTAAATTCATTATCTCTTTTTGCCTGTAGCCTGCACTCATGATTAAAAAAAAAGATAACTGGAAGTAAAAGTTTAAATTGTCTTGAGCCAAATTGCAGTTTCAACAAAATAGTAAAATGAATGACGAATAGACGGTGTTCTCTCTAAACTCGGCATCTGGACAAAATGTTTGATGATAGGAGCACTTAACCACTCGCTACAATACATGTTTCTAACAGTGACGTATCTCTGGGGTGGGGGGGGTGGGGGTGAGGATGCTAACTATACGGACAGACCAGAGGCGTCACCAGGGGGTGCGGACACCATCAGCATCACAAAGGGTGACACTAAAACGTAAAATTATGTATGTTCCCGTATTTGGCACTTGCAGACTCGGAGGTCTGTAGGGTAGGTCCCCAAGTGACGCCTCTGTGACAGACTTATACATGTGGGGAGTCTACCAGGTTCGCAGAGAATTGAATTAAAGAAAACTAAACATATCTCCACACATTTTACAGACAGGAAATGATTCTAAGATACGTGCCTTTTTATTTTAAAGTATTTTATTTAAATTATGGAGAGGAATACAGCTAACGAGATATTTGTAGGACTCTATGTGCCTCAAAAATAATAGTTTTTTTATGACTGTCATTTGATCACGTGACATAAGCTCAATAGTATGATATCAGGGCCGGATTAGACTTGATGAGGCCCTAATCTATTTGAGATATGGGGCTCTTTATAAGTCAAGATATTCAATGTCAGTGCCAAATATGATTTTCGAATATATAGAGGGTTAAACTGAATTATAATTAAGTAGTGTTTAGATCGTGAAATAATCTTTAACTTAAAATAAACCACGCAATTTACGAAGGCTTATTATCTAATCTCTTGAAAAATGTTTTATGGATTTAGGAAATATATTAAAACGAAAATATTGTCTTTCTTGCTTTTGACAGAGCAAAGTCACTGGTGGCATAGTGGCATCATTAAATGATAAACTACGTAGTTTGTCATTTTCTATGCACACGAGACTGAGGAACATAATTTATTTTAAGTCATTGTTGTTCTTGTCTTTGACAAAGACTTTGGAATTACTGCACATCTATGTGTGGATGATGAAAACAAATGATATTTTCTTGAACAACTCCAATTTTATTTTACTGCATCTAACAGTCAACTGCTGCTCTACCAACAAGATTCAAGAAATTACAAGAACATGAAATATACATAGCATACTTGTTAATCTTTAACATGATTTTTTCAATAGCCTTTTATTTGCTAGACATATTGGCAGAATTTTCTTATGACTGGCCTCGACACTACTACAATCTATTTTCACTAATTTGTAAGGTAGTTGTGCACCATCTTAGCCATAATTTCTCCTGTGTGGCTACCCATCTCTTGGATATTTGTATGGCATCTGTCCGTCTACGAAAGACCATAGATTTATCTTTATTATTTGCAGCTCTTGGTGTGGCTGATGAGACCAATCCTTGAGTGGCAGTCTCTTCTGCATGACACACACACGAAAGCAGTGGGGCAGTGTTGCCTGGCCTTTCTCCTCGCTCTTTTCCCGACTGCTTTTGCCCTATTTTGCTCCTCTGCTCTTAGTGATCCTTCTTTCACTATAGCCCGCCACATGGACCTATCCTCTGCCAGGTTTTCCCAGTTTTGTATATCAATGTTGGCTACTTTCATGTCTCAAATGCATATGTCCACGTATCTGAGACATGGCCGACCAACCGACCTTTTCCCTGGCGCCAGCTCGCTGTAAAGCACATCCTTGTGTATGCGACCACTTTGCATCCTCTTGACGTGTCCAAACCAGCGGAGGCGTCTTTGGCTTAATATTGCTGCAATACTACTCATGCTTGCTTGAGCCAGGACCTCTGTGTTGGGGACTTTCTCTTGCCATTTGATGTCTAGGATGCGGCTCAGGCATCTAAGGTGGAAGCTATTGAGCCTTCTTTCATGCCTGGTGTAGGTGGTCCAAGAATCGCATCCATAGAGGAGTGTGCTCAGTACGCAGGCCTGGTATACCTGCAGCTTAGTCCTTGCTGTGAGTTTGGCATTGGACCAGACTCTTTTGTACAGTCTAGCCATAACAGTTGCTGCCTTCCCTATCCTACTACTTATCTCATCTTCCAGTGAGAGGGTGCTCGAGATGTTTGATCCCAGATAAGTAAAACTGTCAACAGCATCCAGGTTGCAGTCGTCAATGGTGATAGTCGGGAGAGAGGCAGCATCCTGTGCCATAATGTTGGTTTTCTTTATACTTATGGTCAGGCCAAACTCTTTGCAGGCAGCGGAGAAGCTGGATACAAGGTTCTGCAGCCCGTCTGCTGTGTGGGATATTAAGGCGGCATCGTCTGCAAATAAGAGCTCGCGCAGCAAAATCTTCCTTATTTTGGTCTTGGCTTTAAGTCGGGCAATATTGAATAATCTCCCGTCAGCTCTGGTGTGTATGTATATCCCCTCGCTGTTGTTCTTGAAGGCATACTGGAGTAAGATGGAAAAGAATATTGCGAATAGAGTAGGTGCCAACACGCAGCCTTGCTTTACTCCACTACTTACTGCGAAAGCCTCAGAGGTGGCACCGTTATAGCACACCGTGCCCTGAATGTTTTCGTGGAATTGCTTGATGATGTTAAGCAGATGTGTAGGGCAGCCTATTTTTACTAAGATCTGGAAAAGGCCGTTTCTGCTGACAAGATCAAAAGCTTTAGTTAGGTCGACGAACGCGATGTATAGAGGCATATGTTGCTCCCGGCATTTCTCCTGCAGCTGGCGCAGAGAGAAGATCATGTCTATGGTTGATCTTCCGGCTCGAAAGCCGCACTGCGATTCTGGGAGTACACGCGATGCTAGGGTCTGCAGGCGTGTCAATGCAACTCGGGCGAAGGCCTTTCCAACTATACTGAGGAGAGAAATTCCATGATAGTTGTTGCAGTCACTCTTGTCTCCTTTATTTTTATACAGTGTAACGAGGTTGGCATCTTTTAACTCCTGTGGTATCTGCCCCTGTTCCCAGCACAGAGAGAGGAGGTCATGCAAAGGCTGTAAAAGTATTTCTTTTCCACATTTGAGAACTTCTGGTGGAATTCCATCATTACCAGGGGCTTTCCCGCAGGCTAGGCAATCTATGGCTCTACTTAGCTCGACCATTGTGGGTAGGCTATCGAGCTCTTCCATGACCGGCAGGTCTGGGATATCGTCCAGGGCAGCAGTTGAGACATGGTTTATAGTTGCGTACAATTCCAGGTAGTGCTCGATCCACCGTTTGAGCTGCTTGTCCCCGATCAGTGATAATTTCCTCTGCTTTTGACATTAAGGGTGCGTGTTAGCGTAGTGGCGAGCTGCCTGCTGGGCATTTTTCTTGGCGCTCTTAAGGGAATGTAGAGTTTCTGGGCAAGGCCTGTCTTTATAGGCTAAAAGAGCCTTTCTTTTTGCATCGGTGACATGCTTCATTTCCTCCCAGTGGGCCTCAAGCCAGTCTGCACTTTTGCGTTCTCTCTTGCCGAATGCCGCAATAGCTGAGCCATATGTGACCACTTGGACTCAATAGTGTCTACTGGTGGCATTTGTACAAGAGCTTCTTGTAGTCTCTGTGTGTATTCTGCTGTTCTCTCTGGATTCTTAGTGAAGCAGATGCCTATGCGTGGTTTTCCCTTGTTTTTGTTGCGGTACAATTTCTTTGGCAGTAACCTTACCTTGCTAGCCACTAAGGAATGATCTCTGTCGCAGTCTGCACTGTGGTAACTGCGTGTGAGGAGGACACTGGCCAGTTGTGTGCGTCTTGTGATGATGAGATCTAGTTGGTGCCAGTGTTTAGAGCGGGGATTCCTCCATGACACTTGGTGGATTGCTTTGCAGTTGAAGAAAGTATTTGTGACACATAGTCCATGTAAGCAGCACAATTCTAGTAATCTATGCCCATTTTCATTTAGCCTGCCTCTTCCAAAATAGCCGAGGCAAGTTGGCCAGGCCATGTGATCACTTCCAACTCTTGCATTGAAGTCACCAAGGAGGTAGATTGCTTCATTGGTGGGTATGCTGGCTAGTGTTTGATTGAGATCATCATAGAACTGGTCTTTCGCTTCTGAGCTCGAGGATAAGGTTGGAGCATAAGCACTGATGATGTTGGCTAATCCTGAGGTTGTAGATAGTCGTATTGTTAGTATTCTGTTAGTCCTGTGTGGCTACCCATCTCTTGGATATTTAGAAAACGTTTAATAGGTAGCCATTATCCGGGGAAACACACCTCACAATAACAGTGAGTTGATCAATATGGCACTGGTATGGAGTGAACTCTACAGGTAAACTGAAGAACTCAGCTGTTCTTAAGTCATCCAAGATTGTGTCTCTAAACTTATGTCCCACAATTTGGATAACTTCATCACATATTGTAATAGCAAGGTAAGATATGACACCTGATCTTTTATTCCCTCATTTTTTATATGGTTTACTAGACAGGGATCAAATTTTGCTATTAGCATGAGTAATCAAAAGGAAATTACCACTGTGAAGAGAGCAATATGTTTCTTATCTCATCTGAAAGGTAAACAACCATAGGCGTAAGCACGTTCATAGTTCCCTTTACCAATTTATTTTTGGCGCCCTTGATAAATTTACAAAGTTTCCGCTTTGCGATTTTTCATGTGTTAGAAAAAATGATTGTATTTCTCTTATTTTATTTATGACATTAATTACGTGGTCTGGCAGTGACAGTCATACAACGTATTAATACAAATGCATAAGACAGGAACAAAACTAATTTGCAGTTTATTATTTACTAAATAATACCAAACAAATTGGTGGATAATATGCCATACCGTTGTGTGGATAAAGAATACAGCAAAACTTGAAGTAACATGTATTATAAATAAAAACAATAGTGTCAATGTGTCATACTCACTATCTCATGCATAACGATAGAAACTCACAATTAAAAGTAAATTTAAGTAACACTCCACCGACTACAGCTCAGCACTTCAGTTAGCTGGCGTATTTACGTGTTGCTAATACAGTCGGACCTCTTTAAGTCCAACTCAAAGGGGACAAAATTCGGCTTACACAGTTTTCGAGTTAGGAAAACTGGCATAATAGGCTCCGATTAATCAAGGAAAATGTTAATATTGAGAAAAGGGGGGGGGGCAGCCATAGCGGCTAGTAGGCTTGACAGGAAAGAGGTGCGGTGATATTTCATTTGAAAGGAGCCAACTTGCTTTGAAATACCGACACAAAATTGTGAGAGGAGACACCTTCCCTCCCCTCCCCAACTTTACTCCCTCGACAGTGGGATGGGGATAGTAAGATCTTTCTTTTTAAAAGAAAGACTGTAACATCATATTGACATTTGTATGATAAGAAGCCACGCAAAGGCAACAAACATAATAAAAATATTATAATGGTTTAAATGAAATATATTTAAATATAATTAGTTATTTAATTTTTTGTTACTAAGGATAAAAGTGAAATACAGTTGGACCTCGCTAAGTCGAACTTCCCTAAGTCGAAAACCTCCCTATACCGAATTAATTGTTAGGTCCCTGCCAAATTCCACAAGACTAACATATTTTAGAGCTCCTTAACTCCAAGATTTTTGGCTTTAAACCTCTCTATGTCGAATTTTCCAAGGCGTTTGGGTTATTATTCTGGAGTGAAATTTCAGAAAACGTGTTCCGTAGGGCCACGTAAATGGACGTAAAATCCTATCTTAGTGCATTCCACGAGGATTAAGCGACCCTTGCAAGTACAAAAAATGACAAAGACAAGAAAAAGGAGTGGTAAGTGGTAACTAATTCGCTTCACTTTGCTGCATGCTGTGACTCTTTTTAAAAAGAAAAATCTTACTACCCCATCCTACTGTGGAGGGAGTAAAGTGGGGGAGGGGAGGGAAGGTGTCTCTTCTCACGGGCATGTGTCGGCATGTCAAAGCAAGTTGGCTTCCTTTCATATAAAACATAGACACCGCCTCCCTTTCCTGTCAACCCTACTAGCCGGTATAGCTGTTCCCCCACCCCTCAATATTTACATTGTCCATGATTAATTGGCGCCTATCACACCATTTTCCTTAACTCAAAAACTCCCTAAGTCGATTTTTTTTTCGGGTCCTTTTGAGTTCGACTTAGAGAGGTCCGACTGTATTTATTTAAAATATTTTTATAATTTAAAAATTAGAGATTTAGTGGCGCCCTTTTGAGCTGGCGCCCTTGGCAACTGCCCCGATGCCAACCCGTTGCTACGCCACTGTAAACAACGCCCTGCTATAGTAATTATGACTACCACAACTCTTTGAAGAACATTTTCCCAGCATTGCCGTTTATTATTTATCTGTTCTGATAGGCATTTAGCAGTCAATTGTTGAGCCACGTTTTGCTTTTAAGTTATGTTGCCGAATCTGTGTTATGATCTAAAGAGTTTTCATGACTTTGAACTAAATAGGTAATGCACCAATCACAAAATATATAAGTGTATAAGACAATTGCTCACTCAAACAATTTTGGGGGCCTCCAAGAAAGTGGGGGCCCTAAGCAATAGCTTGTGTAGCTTATAGGTAAATCCAGCACTGTATGATATTCTTACCAGTTTCAAGGTCATTACAAATGACAACAAAGAGGAGAATTAGGGAGTGGGTGGCTGCGGTCATGGAAGGCTAAGTCAATAAAAGTGAAATAACAAGTTTTCACAAGTCTTAACAACATATCATTTCAATTATTAATCTACACTGGACACAACGCGCTAATCTTACTAATTACCGGCCTAAACAGCATCTTCTCATAGAAAGACACTCTGACCAAGAACGATCACTTCTGGAGTTATGCCCAGCACTAAAAACCCTGAAACGTTGGGGACGCCCTAAGCTTGGACGTGCATTTGACATTTGCTCTTATCAGCAGTTCCAGTCCGTCATTGATGAATATAGAGAATATACATAGACCGAGTTCTCTTTGATGACAAACATAATGAGCAGATACTACCATGTTGAGTATGTTAATAGTGGTTGGTTTTCCTGGTTTGTTTAGGCAACCCATTACACGCCCGATTTTCCAGACGAGAATAAAAAGTATTTGTTTGTGTTTATTCTTGCATAAGGAACAAGAAAGATGTTTTTAACACTATGTCTATGACCTATGAAATCATTGTTTTAGATTGCTGTTGTGTTATATTTCCGAGTTAGAATATAATGCCTTATGTATCCATATATAATATTCTCTTCGTGGTCGGACCCTGCGAGAAGCTGCATGTGCAACAGATACTAATTTTAGAAAGCAGCGCACCAAATTACTGCACCAATGCATCAAAAGGTGTGCAAATTAAATATGCGCTGTAAAAAAAAATTATATGACGTCATTGTTTTCGCTGATATTTTAATTTTGTAAAAAGGGAACAATGTAAAAAGAGGATTTGATGATGGTTAATTATTACATCAAAAAACAAAGGGGGCACCATAGGCGCCCTACAACCCCTATTATTTATACTTTGTATGCATTTCAGAAAGTTTAATATTTCGTATTGATCAAACAAGGACAAGTTAGTTGGGCTTTTGAAAAAGGTCGGCGCCGTAGGCGCCCTAAAAAAGTGCATTAAAGGGGTAAAAGAACTCTCCATGAGCAAGTCTGCGGCGTATGCTAAGCCGCGGGGCGTCTAGTTAACATTAATGTGCTTATTGTACTTCTATCATCTAGTTTTATCATCCAGGTTAAGTGATTTAGCTAATGGTGTTACTCTTGTCAATTTTACACCAGTAATAATCTTTCAGTTTTAAAAAAGTGTTTCTAGATTATATATTATGTTTTCGTTGGTAGATGGGTCCCATAACGAAGATTCATCTTCTAGAATAGGTTTGACCAGTGTATGTAAGTTAGTATTTTATTTTTATGTTCTTATACATTTGTAAAATTGTCTTTTTTAATGACACCTAAGGGGCCGTCCATAAATGACGTCACGCACCTAGGGGGGGCGGGGGGTCACACTTTTGTGACGATGCGTGACGAGGGGGAGGGAGGGGGGTTGAAGAAATGTGACGTCACATCAAAAGGGTAACTTTAAATAAAACTTCCACTGAAATATTTGGTCGCTTACAATTTATTTAATGACTTTTTTTTTAAATTTTATTATATTTATTATTATTATTTTTTTTAAATTAAAAATCAGTGCTTCTCAATGTGCCGGTCGGTAGGCCATCAGACGCTGGTTGGTGTATGCTAACAAGACACGAACATTAAATCTAATTATTATTATCCTTAAGTTTGAGAATCCACAAGATAACATATGAAATTGTTACACTGCGTCGTTTGATGTTGACATCAAAGCATTTGTTATTAACCGCACCTCCGTTTGGTTCTCCCATGGCAGGAGTCGTAAAACCTTTTTGCCCGTTACCCCAAAATATACAAGTTTATGCATGCGTTACCCCCCTCCCCCAGACTCTAGGTCCTGCTCACATGACTCGGGGATTTAGGGGAGCGTCTTTAGCGAAAATGCTACTGGTGAGTTTAGACAAGTGTCTAAAAATGATCTGAATAGGATTATGTGTAGATATTTTAAGTCAAAACGACACGGAATATCTTTTTTCTTTAAAAGGGGAGGGGGAGGGAATCTATTTGATAGAATTAAAAACATTTTAAATTTGATATTATTGCTCGATTGGTTTTCGGTCAAACGCTAATTGTCATCTTTATCTTATCTATACAGACGCTCCTTCTATGCAGAAGATAGTTGCGTCCACAGACCATGACAGATGATCGATTGGTTTTCGGTCAAACGCCCCTGGCCATTCTAGTCTTCTAGATAAGTGCTTCTCAAAGTGGTGGTCCGCGGAACGGTGCCGGTCAGTGGGCCATCCGCTGCCGGTCCGCAGATGTTCTCAAAAAAAGGACAGAAAAAATAAATTGTCAGTGCAGGGAAAATAGTGCACCGGTCCCTGGTGCAATGGAAAAAATTCCTGCTGGTCCGCAATACTAAAAAGTTTGAGAAGCACTGTTCTAGATATAAAGGTAAATGAGCCCATTTAAAATTAGTCAAGTATTCATTAACTATATTGTATGCACCATATTCTTGACATCGCAATTCGAGAGGAGCACAAAACAACTTTTCTTCTTAGCTCAGTTTTTAAGGCATTAATTTTAAATATCCCAGAAATGATACGTGACAAAGACAAGTCATGTGGATTAAGATTATTGTCACTCGTGTCAATATAAATGAAAGTAGGGTATATTTAGGTGTGCTCATATAGTGCGTAGGTAAGAAATCTACATAGTAGTCAAATTTTTTTTTAAAAAATGCATTTTCTGAAAGGAACCGGTTTAATAATGGGCATATGTTCCAAGCGTACACGTACACATGACGTATTTTAATATATCTAGCGGATAGTAGTGGATGTTATATGTCCCAAATGAGTCTGCTTTACCCCCAAGAATTCCCTTTTTGACCCCAGATGAGGTTATTTACCTCTGTTCGCCGACCTCTTTCTTACGGGATGCCCGTCAGTCAATTGAGGGATTTTTTAAAAATACATTTTAAAAATGTTGTTTTTAAATAATTTTTTTCTAAACAAAGACGTTAACCGTGATGATAGTCAATGTTTAATTTGTATGCATTAAAATAAAATATAAGCTAAGGATGTTAACACAGTTCGTTTTCTGAAGGCCCGTTAAACGTTTTTTAAAAATGCTTCACGCGGGTTACGATATTACAATGTAGATCTTAACTAAATAAATAATAAATACTTAAATGACAATAAAAGTGATTTGAAACATACTTATTTTCAAATAGAAAAAAAGAGTGTTTTTTTTGGGGGGGGGGAAAGATTTGTGACGTATTTTTAGAGGGGGGGGTCTAAGTTTTTGTGACGACGCGTGACGAGGGGGGGGGTCAAAAATTGGCAAAAATAGCGTGACGGTGACGTCATTTATTGACGGCCCCTAAAGTTTTGTTGGATTTTTAAATTACTTCATTAATACTATTAATACAGTGTGGAATATGATACTTTTACATTATTATTATTACTAAAATAATTTGGAAAAAACCACTTTGGATGAAATATTTTAAATTAGCTTTCGGATAAAACTTTTGTACGAAAAGACCTAAGATAAAAGGATTTAAGAAAGCATATTTTAAATTTAAAAATCCGTCCGAATACAAACATTTTTGCCAAAAAGCCAAAAACATTGGAATAAAAACTTTAGACTTCAGGGTAAAAAATTTTGATAACACATTTTGGAACAATAACAGAGCTTTGTATAATAAAATTGGGATAAAAAAACTTGGTATTGAAACCTCGAAGTTTCGTGATCAAGTGCATGCATTTTTCATGGAATTTCACTATTGATTGGCTCGAGTGGCAGCGCACTGGACTGTCGTACCGATGGTCACGGGTTCGAATCCGTGTGAAGGCAAGGGTTTGTTCCCGGGGCCTAGGGCGTCCCTGAGTCACCCCGCTCTGAATGGGTAC
This sequence comes from Ampullaceana balthica, assembly GCA_944989445.1. Lineage (NCBI taxonomy): Eukaryota > Metazoa > Mollusca > Gastropoda > Lymnaeidae > Ampullaceana > Ampullaceana balthica. The sequence continues at coordinate 181,519 of CALYLW010000222.1, forward strand.
CTAACACTACACGTAGTTAGGCGGCTGGGTAATGCGTGGAACCCACAAAGCCGTGGCCCGTGAACGCTGCATCACTTGCCAACAGATCATCTGTCATGGTCTGTGGGCGCAACTATCTTCTGAATAGAAGGAGCGTCTGTATAGATAAGATAAAGATAACAATTATACAACTTTCCCATTTTTCTGTTGTCGAAGTTGTTTTGTCAGCAGGGGCAGATAACCGGAGAACACCAATTTGGTAATTATCTCTTCTTGATGAACAATGATTACCATGAACTGTTTTTGCTTTAAAATGGAAAGAAAAAAAAATCAACAACAAAGAAATGAAACTCAAGGTGAACACAAATCTTACTTTTATTTGAATTAACATAGAATTCAGCACACTAAAGATAATCGGGTCACACTTCCAGTAATCTTTCTTCCATCATAAATCATAATAATAATTCTTTTTCACATCCACCTCATTCCAATCTATCAGTGCTTGGAATACACATTCATGCAACATTTAAAAAAAAATAAAATATGAAATGAAACTAATCGTACAAGAAAAAAAGAATAAAGAAAACATTGTTTAAAAATGCACCACTGACCACTGCTAAAGCTGGAAAATTAAACTTCTACTTTTTATTATTGATAAATTAAAATTGAAGATATAGTGGCTAATCTAGATCCTGTTAATTAATTGAGTCTAATTCATCAGTAACAAAATGTTTAAGTTTAAATAAATTGTCTAAATATTCATTTAAATCACCTCTGTGATTGCTTCAACTTTAGAAATAAATCAACACCAACAAAGACATAACTCTTGAAGGGTAAGGGCTTGTATTTGTTTTATGTTAATCCCTTATTTAATTTTATTCCTAAAATGACTTGATCATCATTTAATTTTTTTAGCCAAGCTTCAACCAAAGTTAATTTTATCATGAAAAAATTACATACACAGAATTCAAGGAAAATCTGGTCAAGTTAGGACCTACTATTGGTCACTTTATAAACTTTGGCGTTTCTGTTATAGTATATTTAAAAAAAAGTTGTGTCCATTCATTTATAGCTACAAAAACAATTTTAAAAATTTTAAATGGGACATTTTCTATCAGTGGTATCTCAATAAGGAAACAAAATAGTTTAACAACTTTACACATCTAAGGCTAGAATATCTTTTTACTCTTTGCATTGGCTATAATATGGTCTTTAATGAGTAATATAAGTACATAACATAGTATTTCTGTAAACTTAGTGATTCTGATACAAGTATTGCAGCAGGGAATAGGGTTGCCAGGTGGCTGTCTCAAAAATACCGGACACTAGTTTCGAATTTTGTCGATGGCACAATATTTAAATGTAAAATGTCCGGTATTGCTTCCAATTTTTCCACTGGACAAATAACGATAATACCGGACAGTCCGGTACAAAACCGGACATCTGGAAACCCTAGCAGGGAAACATATTTTATAACATGATTTCACCTATGCAATAACATTCACCTATGCAATAACAGAGAAACTATAGTATAGTTTATGTAAAAACGGATTTATTTGATTAAATTGATTTCATTAAAAATTTTATTACTGATAATTTTACTATAATTTGGTTATTCCTCTAATTTAACAGTATATATAACAAATAAAAAAAGGAAAAAAGATTCATATCATTTTCTAGATTCTCGGTTTTATATTTTGTAAACTCTGTGCAAATATTGTGAAATAAAGTTCCTTCCAATTATAAACATATCTCTTGATGTAATTTTATTGAGACCAATATTTTAAAGATACATGTACATGTATATATATAATTTTTTTAGACATACATGTAATTAAAAGGAATAAGTCATAAAACTAAACAAGAAACTGAAATCTAAGCTCTAACAGAAACTAAATGAAAAGGGAAATAGTAACAGCAAGTATTTATCAAATCATCGTTAAGGTGGAAGAAAAAAGTTTGTGGCTGACTAGAAAATAAAAATTTCATAACAGAGATCTTAATCAATTAAAATTACCTCTACATTGAAGTAGCCATTCTCTATCAACTACACACTCACTTATCATACAGAATAAACAAGAATAAACACAATGAGCCAAAGTATTGAAAGCTTATAAAACAAATGTTAGATATGATTTTCTTTCAGTGTTTGGGGCCCATCCCCATTTGTACATACATTAAAGAACTCAATGTTACGCTTTCGTAAAGTGCGGAAATTAAAGAAAAGCTTCTATTCTATGCCATATAAAGTTTTCGGAGTTCATCTATTAACAGAAATTCTAAAATAAACACAATCATTACACTTATATCACTTATTTAATTATTATTAATTAGATGGTATTCAAATTCCTAAAAATTTAATAAAATAAAAACTTAATTTTCTGCAGTTAATCATTTATTTTAATACAATTTTTTAGGATTCTCATAGTATTAATTTGATCCTTGTTTTGGACAGACCTCTTAAGTAGAAATAATATTTTCAAGTATGAGACTTTTTAAAAAAGTTCATTGAGATGAAAGATAATAATTAAAGCAACTTAGAGCTAACTTAAATAAATGTAATATTTATTAATGAACATTTCCAGAGAATAATCTCTAGATCTGTAAATGTTAATACCCAGTTTTAGTTAGACTCTAGAAGCATGTTTAGTTAGAAATTTATTGTTAAGAAGTTTCATTTTTCACAATTTTAAAAAAAAGTTGAATTATTGTTCCACTTTCCTCTACCGGTAATCAACAATTGAAATTGTATGGATCTATAACAGAAATAAAATTTCTTAATAATTAATATACATATGAAAAAATGGATTTTAACAAAAAAAAGGAGGTATTTCTGTGACTGAAGTCTTATTTAGACCTAATTGTGTCTGTGGCGATAAATGTACATATGAATTCAATTTATACTGTTTATGATAATTACAATTTACAATTATTACAAAATGCTTATTTGATGACCCTAGCATTCTTCATTCTTCTTTTACACATGAATAAGAATTATTATTTTCTACAAGGTTCTTATAAACATTAGAAGTAGAAAGCTATTGACTATTGAGATTTTTAAAAACTGAGATTAGAAAATAGTTTTTAGTTTTTATTCATTAGTCAGTACATGAGACTTTCTGTGGCTTCATCAAAGGGCAAAAAATTAAAAAAGTATTATATGAAAAATCTTAGTTAATTTTTTTACTTTGAAAATTGATCAAGTCTCCTAATTGAGTTATTTGTTTTTCAGTCACCATTAAAAAAAAACAAACAGCAAAAGTTGCTATAAACAGAAATTAATGTTCAAAAACATAAAAGTTGCTTATTTATAGCATGTAGTAAAAAATTAACAATTCATTTAAACAAAACATTATCTTTATAACAAACATTTATGTACAAAATTTGATCACTAAAGTTAAATGATTTCCAATGTCTAAATTATTAAAAATTATTTAGTATGTGGAAAACAATTATATCAAATTAAATTTTACTAAGAATTTAAGAAGTATGTGTGATATTATCCAGTCTTCATAATTATAATTTCATAAGTTAGACTCACGGATGAAATCTAAAGCAATTTTTAATGATATATTATACAATATGTATTGGGTGCAACAACAGGACATACACATTTTAATATTTTATTCAAACTGCCACTCTAAATCTTTTATTTTTTGTATATGTAAAATAATATGTATGTTAAATGACTCATATTTGATTAATAATCCTTTTATAACCTTTTTGTGAATCAGACCAGTAGTTATATATTGTCTTAGCTCTCAGAATCTAAAATTATTTAAAAAATCAATACAAGGACATTTGAAATACAAAATAAACACTATAACCACAACTTTCATATAAATAACATGTTTTGATACATTTCTTACATCAGTATTTACACACTTGAGCTCACATGACATTAGATTTTATGCCTTCCTCAGCAAGTGGCGTAATATCCCCATTTATTGTCCAGAATGGGTTTTAATTAATCATTGTTAGAGTGGGGCAATTTACCTTCAGAAGTAGAAGGATACCGACACAAATAGTAAAGATAAGTGCATTCCACTTTAAATTCTATTTATTGATATCAGATATAAAAAAAATAAAACTCCTTTCAAAAACCCGATACTTATAAAAAGTCTTAAGTATTTAGGCTTTCAAAGATATATGTACACAAATTTGTTATTTTTGTCTACTTTTAATTTTCTTTGGAAAAAATACAGGCTGACCATTCTAACTAATTATCCATTAGCCTTGGGTTATGTCAGAAATAGTCTTTAATACCTGCCTAGGCCTGAAGAATAACTAACTATAGAATTTAGTTTTGAAATAAAGTTTTAAAAAAAGGTAAATTAACCGATAAATCAATCTTAATGAAAAAGTTGTAGATAAATTCTAAAATTTAATTTTAAAATGTCATTAATTAATGTACATGCAAAAATGTAATTTTTTTAATGGCATGCACCAACCAACATCCAATCCTAACCTCCAACCTATTCCAGCCATTATTGAGACATTACGCCACTGCTCTTTGTAAATTTCAGAATGTCAAGGCTAAGGTCACAGTATCTCAGAATGACTCAAGGATTTAAAATTATACAACAAAGAATATTTTCGAGGTGATCAGTTGAAATGTTAAAAAATCAACAACAAACAAAAAGGCAAAACAAATTTCAAATAAATACTTATAGAGCCAAAGAGGTTTGTTAATAAAGTTAATTATTGATTTTCGAGATAACTTATATAGCTGCAATAATTTGCTTCACTTTTTATTGGTATTAGAAAATATAAAACATTTAAATGGTCAGAATAGCTAATTCAAGTAGTTTAAATTTATTCTAAATGATTGCTGAAAAATTTATATTTGTGCAGCGTTTAAGAAATGTAATGACTGTTTTTAGACACAATTTATTGCATATATTTTTTTTGTTATTTAAAGAAGGTGTGTTCAGCTGAAAATTCACATAGGGGCCATCCATAAAGCACGTCACGCTCCAGAGGGGGGGGGGAGGGGGTGTAAGAAAGTGTGACAGTTTGTGACAGGGGGAGGCGGCGGGTGTCAAGCCATGTGTGACGTCACGGTGTTTTATATTAAATTTTATTTATTTTGATCATAAAAAAACTAAATTTTTGTTCAAAAGTGTGACGTACTTTAGGGGGGGGGGTTCCGAGATTTGTGACAGGTTGTGACAGGGGGGTGGTTAAAATGGTCAAAAATAGCGTGACCTATTTTATGGACGGCCCCATAGGCGCAAGGGAGCCACAAAATTAATTCTAAAAGAGTCCAGTACATTTCTAGAAGAGTAGATAAACAGTTTTTTTTTAATTAGACTATTGAAGTCTTTATGATTTATGTAAAATTCATTGGGCACCTCTGAAAAGTAGTCCCAAGTAATTACTTTCATTATTTAAAAACTGAAATAAAAAAAAACATGCTTCAATGGCTGGTAATGGAACTATATCTGCAATGCATCGACTCTCAAAACCCGTTTCACTTTTAGCCTTATTTCCAAGATTGCACTTTGAAATGTCCATGAATAAAACTAAAGGTGACACTCTTAAAATGTCAATGGACATCCATTTAGAATTAGAGTTTTTACATCAAATACATGTTCTATTTGGCGACCACCATCCTTTCTTATTTACCGATGATCAGTGAAGAAATGAATACGTCCTAGAATGACATATCACTCTCTGATCACTGGTTCACATTTTGCCGATATACTGTTGTCTTCATTTGTTGACGAAATAGAAAGTTGAACAGATGATTCCTTAAAATTGTTTTAGATCAAGAAGGTGCTGCCTCGTAGTTTTCAATTGTTTTGTCAGCACATATAACTATTTTATGACTGTTCTTAGAAACGAGGTGGAATTGAACATCTACTGAAAACCACATAATTTAGTTCCAGAAATAATCTTTAGACAACCACCTGTCACATAGCCATGTCGTGGACACCACTGGAATATTTGTTGGCCCTCTACCTTTGTTTCAAACGGGAAGTAAACAAAACTATAGACTGAAACTGTCAAATACATCAACTATCAACCAGATCTCAAATGTCAACCAGATCCCAACTGTCATCTGCACCTTAGCTGTTTAAAGGAATCCCATCTTTTCATTTGTAACCAGATGCTGTCAGAAAAAATCAGCTGAAATCACTCCATGAAAGACGACCTTGTGTTTGAGTTCTGACAGTATGAAACTGCTCAATCATCTGAACAATATCTCAGTGGTCTGGATCATCACCTGACATCAGTCTCTCAATATCCGTTACCTGAATTTTCAGTGATATTGTCATAACATCAGCACTGACATCAGAGACACGAGGGCTACTTGGATGGTGTAGGTGTTTAATGAATTATGGGAATTTCTTGGAGGGTCTTCATGATGAGCACCCGTGCCTGGAGAGAATAAAAGGCAAAAGTTAATACAAACATTATATGGGAGTGGTAAATGAAAGAGTTTAATGGTACATGTATATAGACAGCACTGCTAGAAGGCAGTGGTACATGACAGTTAGATGGCAGTGCTACATGACAGATTTAGATGGCAGTGCTACATGGCAGTGTTAGATGGCAGTGCTACATGGCAGTGTTAGACTGCAGTGCTACATGACAGAGTTAGATGGCAGTGCTACATGACAGAGTTAGACTGCTGTGCTACATGGCAGAGTTAGATGCCAGTACTAAATGTTAGGGCTAGATTGCAGAGCTAGATGCGAGTGATAGTATAGATGCGAGTGATAGTATAGAGGGGAGTAAAAGTATAAATGGGAGAGAATGTTTATATGGGAGTGATAGTAAAGATGGGAGTGATAGACCTACAGTTCATTCATGAAAACAATTTTTATGGCAGTACTTTCAATATTGAAACAAGCAGGCATCACAAATACAAGATTCACTACAAAAATTAATCTTATGTTTACAACACTCATCTTAACTATGTATACCACAGATACAACACACAGGTACAAGGAATCCCTATAGGTATGAAATGATCGAAATGCAACAAAACAAGAAATAAAAGCCAAACCATGACAAAAAGCCTCTCTCTAGAAGCCTTTAACCCAAAAATGCATTATTAGAATTCCAAATACAGTATACTGTGGAATACATAATTGTTGCTACTAACCTCTCTTGACATTTGTTGTGTCAGCTGCTTTTCGCCACATGGAAATAAAGAGAAATAAATGTTATGCTTCTGGTGCACCATTGAATGAAAGTAGGGATCATATAATCTATTTGGGGGAAAAAACAAAACAAAACCGAACAAAGGGGAAATCGCAAACTTCTCTCACAATGTTCGCTTGTATTGTTTGTACTAGGTATGGAGCCTTTTACTATTGTTTACTAAATACTATACCAGTTATGTATGTAGGCAAAATACAATAACAAAAAAACCAACCCTTTTTCATAACTGGTATATCTGTTCTATAATTCTTGAAATTATTTTGTTTTGGCCAAGCATTAATTCTGACGACCTCTACTTCTGATGAAGTAACAGGGAAAAGGGAGGAAACCCGACGTTCTTTGTGAGGAAAAAAAAAGTTTTACATTAAGGGGAAATAAAAAAAATGACATATATATTTTACATGAGTTATGTCCCTTAGCTTATAGCTCATAAAACTAATGATTATGAATTTCTATACTCCTACTCCTAGGGTGCCGTAGCGAGTCGAGTTACCTTATCCTGATCATTGTTGATACAACTATGATCCACATCAAATCGTTGACATTCTGCATACAATTTCAAGATTTATTATTTTTTAAACTCAATATCTTCAGGTCAGAAAGCTAGTAAAATATTTCTTTAAACTCATGTAAGTTTAACCAGATATTTACATTCAAGAACTGTTTGCGGTAAGAATAGGGCCATGAGGAGAAGTGTAATGTCATAGTTTTCAGACCCACGTGAGAAATGAGATAATTTCGCTTCCATGACAGTAATCCTGCTGCTGATATTTGCATGTAGTAGTTCCATCAAATGTATGGGGCATATATATGGCGAGGTGATACCCTACAAATATTTGATGTTATGGTATTTGGGTAATGATAAATCTATCAAGCTTTGGATGTAGTTAGTAAAAAAATATATTTGATATTTTCTCACGTTGAAGCCTTCAAAGTTATGGTTAAGTCCTACAGAGAGGCGAGTTACCCACCTACTAGGACCGTGACCTTGAGGCTGCCAATCTCTCGGTCTGAGCTACGACATATGTACGTGCCGCTGTCATCAGTGTCTGTGTGTTCAATGCTCAGCTCACTAATCAAGGCTTGGTCCTGTCGCAAAAAAAAACAACCAAAAAAACCTTTATACAAAATATGGTTAATTATTAAGCATTTTATTATTGACCAATTCATTAGAAAACACTTCATTATTAAACACTTCATTGTTAAACGCTTCATTAAAAGACTATAATATTCAGCCCATCTCGTATGCGATCTCTATAACTAAAATCTCGTGACATATGTTATTTTTGAAACCTTCATGTCGAGTCTGAGATATCGGACGTTGATGGACATTTAAAATGAACGATCTACCACCACTAATAAAAGTTAGATTTCTAACTCACTGACACATATTTTATTGACAAAAACTGCCCTGGTCTTTGACAACGGGGTATTACACTGGTCTAACTGGCAGCTAAACTACCTGGTCTCTGACAACTGGTCAGCTACAATAATATTGATGTTTTCCTTAGCTAACCGTCCCTTATTACCAAACGTTAAAATCATTTTATCAAATCCTTAGTGCTAAGCAGTCAGTACGCGCTTAGCACTTACATCGTATATACTACAGAGGCGCTCTCGTCAATACTAAAGGTTAATTTACTTCCAGAAGCTTGCTGTTAAGTATTACACTATAGGTTAACAACCTCTAGAAATGTGATTGTAAGTTTACTGTATATTATAGGTTAACATAGATTAACGTACTTCCAGAGACTGATGATCGGTACTATAATTTGTAACTAACTTATAGAGACTTGCTGTTAAGTGTTACACTATAGGTTAACAACTTGACGTGATTGTATATATACTATATATATTATAGGTTAACGTACTTCCAGAGACTGCTAGTCGGTACTATAGTCAACTTACTTCTAGAGACATGAATTTGGTCATAATTATGTTAGGGTCACGGTTGTTTCTCGTGTCCAGTTTGGTGCCGTCCTTGAACCAGTCGATGTCCTCAGGTATCTTAGACCCTCCAGTGGCGTTACACTTGAGTTTGATGGGTTCGTTTCTGTCGACAAACTCCTTGCCAGTCAGGACCACAGCTGAACAAAGAAACAAAACTTGTACGTGGTAATTCGTGGGAATATGGGGTACATATTATTTATATGGAGTTCTTTGAGAAGATTTTGCACGGAACATTAAGTTATGGTTATCTTGTGGGATATGTGGCTTAGAAAATTAAGTGATTGTTCTTTAAGTAGAAAGGTGAAGAAAAAAAATTAAGGGATATTTCTTTAAAGACACACGCGGCCTAGAAAATGAAGTGATCGTTCTTTAAGTGGATATTTGGCACAGAGCATTTGAGTGATAGTTTTTTAAGTAGATTTCTGGCACAGAACATTTCGTTAAAGTCCGATGTACGTCAGATTTTCGTTGATGCTGTAGGCCTAATATATTTGGGTTATTCCTATAGTTTAGAATGATTAAAATAATATCGAGTTAATATACATATGTATGTGGGAGCAGCGTCATATTTTGTACCTAGAATACTTTAATTAAAAAAAAAGAAAAGATAACCAGAGAGAGCAAAAACTACAGCTACAACAACAACAACAATAAACAAAAAGTACAGCAACGACAACAATAAACAACGACCAGCAAAGAAAATAAATAAAAATAAAATAAAGAAAATAAATAAATTTGTCTCAGATTGAATGTTTGGTTTGGTGCAGGGTTAGGGGTTAGGTATTGGTTTAAGGTTATGTTTAGGTTTAGGGTTATCGTTAGGATTAGAGTTGGAATTAGATGTACATGTTAATATAGGTTCATGTTAGATTTAGGGTTAGGGAAAGTCTTTTTCAGGCTGAATTGAAAGCTTTGTAAAAAATTTCGGGAGTTAAAAAATTAAAAAATGCGTAACTTATAGTTGCATTCTAAAAGTTCACTAAAGGACGCAGAGTCATTTTCAAAAATCACTTTCATGGTAATAATGTTTTAATTCTACATAAACGACTAACGTCATGCGCTACAGCCTACTCCACTGTTTGCAAATAAAGATGTCAACTTTTACAATATATAATTGGAAGCGTTAGGAAGCACATACTTGGCTTACCTGGTTTGGTCATCGGACGAGCTGAAAGAGAGGGAAAACTATCAATAGTCATTGTTGATGTAATAGTAGCAAACAAAATACATAATAATTAAATATTTAAAAAATCTTTTTTTTAAAAAGGACACGCTTTTAACATAATCACTACTTTTAGTTATATATAAGGGATTTATAGTCAAAAACTTTGTTTTTACAGCTATTTTTTAAAACTTATAATAAAAACTCTTTAAAATTCACGTCTAAAGCCCACACATCTTTTTTACCACTATTTTTTTTATACCAAACACCTCATAAGCGCCAGCCCAACGTTTTATACCACGGTGACGTATTCACGTAGTGAACTCATGGATGTCAACAAAGCAGACGGGTACCGATGCTTATATATAGTTTATAGATAAACTAAAAATGCAATAATTTCAATACGGTACATTCGATCGATCTGAAATTTTGATACAATGCATTGTCATTCAAGATCTATCTGTGGTAAAATATTTAGATCTCTAGGTCCATTATAAGTGGTTTAATTTTACGTTTCAAGATTTGAAGGAAGGGTGGATGGATACAACATACAAACATTGTGACTTAAAAAATAAAAGCGTGTATTAATTACGGTACATTCGATCGATCTGAAATTGTGATACAATGCATTGTCATCCAAGATCTATCTGTGGTAAAATTTTTAGATCTCTAGGACCATCCGAAGTGGTATAATTTTACGTTTCAAGTTTTGAAGGAAGGATGGATGGAAGGATGGATGGATACAACATACAAACATTATGACTTAAATAAAAGCGTGTAAAATGAAATAGTTTGGTTATAAACGTTCAAATTATCAAAGAAACATTTGAGAAACAGCAAAACACTTTGAGCGTGATTGGCTAGGCCTATAGCATATACAAAAACGCTATAAAATAAATCTTCATCATCATCATAGACTCAGGGCCGGCTTTAGGCATAGGCAAACTAGGCGGCCGCCTAGGGCCTCCGATTAGTGGGGGCCTCGCACAAGACTCTAGGAAAAAAACATATACAGTCTGACCTCTCTAAGTTGAAATAAAAGGGACCCGAAAAACAAAATCGACTTACTTAGTTTTCGAGTTAGAGAAAATGGCGTAATAGGCGCAGATTAATCAAGGACAATGTTGATATTGAGAAGGGGGGATGGGGACAGACTTGCCGGCTAGAAGGCTTGACATGAAAGAGATACGGCGTCTGATGTTTCATATGAAAGGAACCCAACTTGCTTTGATATATCGATACAAGCCCGTGAAAGGAGACACATTCCTTTCCTTTCCCCCACTTTACTCCATCCACAGTGGGATGTGGGAAGTAAGATTACTCTTTTTTTAAAAAGTCACCTTTTGCAGTCTATTTGTGAGTTTTTTAGTTTGTAATATCATAACAGCGCTTCAACACAGAAAGGTCATTAGCGCCATACAACGCTAATGATTCACTCGGTGTGGATGGAGTTTAATGTCATGCCAATTAAGATTAATATTTATTGTTTGTTTTATTGATGCCAAATCTGTCTTCTCTTAGGCGCGCTATTGATGATTTAATTCGATTATTAAAAGGTAAGATTTCTTTCTAAAACTACAATAATAATAACTTCTAGCACTACGGGGAATGTCAAAAGAAAATTTATTATCGCCCATATCATCCTGTTCCTCTTTATACATGTCCATTCTCGTCTGTCCCCTCCATCAATAAGAATAAGAGTCTGTCTGAGGATGAACTCCTGACGTATTCAACGTTTTTAGAGTCACCCCAAGTCCCTCCTGTTCTGTCCATCTCCTTCTTATACTTTCCTCTCATCTCATTACTGATATTAAACATCATGGGTCAATATTTTAGTAATATTTTAATAGTTTTTTTGACAGGGAGATTTGATCTGTCAAAATTTGACATATTCGTCGTTAACCTATCATAGGTTACGATAATAACGTTGTCCATTGCCGGTGTATATTAATAATTTATGTTTGAAAATGTTTTTAATTGACTGCTGGATAATAATTAACTGTTTTTAATGTTATAATTTGAGATTAACGAGTTCCAAAACAAGGAATGAAATGTTCGCCTTTTTGATTTACGATTATTTATTTACATGTAAATTTTTCTACTAAAATTTGTCTAGTTCACCTTCCATCGCCAATTTTTATTTACATACACAGAATTTTATTCTCTATCCAGTGAAGTGATGCAGTGATGCTAATTGCAACTCTATAATAGAGTTTATTAAACTTTTAATTTTTCCAGACTACTGGAACACCCTTGGTTCTTCCTTCTTGTGAAAATGTCGAAACGCAGGGAATTGCACATATTTCCCAGCATTGTTCCAGATACTGTTTCGTCTTCTCTTCATGTTTTACGTTTTATTTATGATCATGGTTTGAATACTGCTGTTCCAAATGTCGCTATAGCCCTTCGTATAGCATTGACTATTCCGATTACTGTTGCATCAGGGGAAAGAAGTTTTTCCAAGTTGAAATTAATTGAATAAAAACTATTTGAGAACGACTATGACGCAAGAACGCCTGAACAGTCTGGCAATGATATCTATCGAACGAGATATCGTCCAGTCTCTGGATTATTTACAATTTATTGCGGACTTTGCTGCCAATCAAAGCACGAAAAGTTGATTTTTGTTGAAGGTTTATGACATCTGCACGACAATGGTTGTATAAATTTCAGTTATTTGTTGATTTAGATATAAATACAGGTAGTTTTTAATTAATTGTGTAGTTTAATTCTTTCCGTATGTATTTTTTTCCTATTACATTTAGGGCCACCAAATTCACTTTGCCTAGGGCCTCCAATTCCCTAAAGCCGGCCCTGCATAGATTGAACTCTTGTCATACACGAGAAATATGACAGTAAAATCATTACACAAACACAAGGCTAAGGCCAACTTACATTCGCTAGTTATCTAAGTCAATGTATTGAATGCAATAATTAGATATTAACAAAATATAAAATTATACTTTTTGTTTTCCTTATTATTTGATACATGTATTCTCTCTGTTCCTAAGACACGAAATAAACATTTGGCGAAAGATTTTTCTCTTTTTGTCCCAACAAAAAATGGAATTCTCTACCATCGCACATTCGTTTTATTCCTACTATTAATGCACTCAAGATTGGACTAAAAACACATCTCTTCAAACATTACTTTCCAAATTAGCAATCAAATATTTCTCTGAATGATAAACGATACGGCATGTGTCCAACATCATATCATTTTGTGTTGTTTCATAATTAGGATATGAAATGATTTATATTAAATGCATAGATAATTATACGGTAAACCCGCGTTTTGTGAACCCCCTTATCGAACCCCCGCTATAACAAACTCATTTGATTGGGCCCTCACTATAACGAATCTGGGCCTAATATTTCAATAAAAAATTTAAGTAAAAATAAAAGAAATATTGTACTGTGATTATAAGTTATTTATTATTTACACACACAGTTCTGGCATTTAGTTGTTGTCGAAAGACGATTTAAAATAACAGATGAGCGAAATTCAATGTCAACAACGCATAGGATATTTGTAGCTTTACTATATTAAATTAGGCCGGTAATAACAAAGGCTTGCTTACTTAGTGAACTGTTCTTATTAGCCACCAATTAGTTCGTTATAGTTATGGCGAGGGTCTACTGTATGTGTTACACTATTTTAATGTGAAGCGCTGTGAGTCCAGCTGGTTGCTGGGGTACTGCGCTATAAAAGTTCCCAAATTAAAATAATAGTTATTATTAACTATTAAAGCGTTGAGAAATCAATTTTTTCCCCATGCATTAATCCATACAACATACGTTTTTCTGTCCCTTTGTTGTGAAACCAACACATTTAAAGATGGCCATTAATATTTTGTTAGAAACATATAACTTGATGAGTTAGAGCCAAAAAGCTCTAGTAATGTAATTTATCCTATAGCACATATCCCATTTTTGCAATCGGAGGGGATCTCCGAATGATTTATTTCTCTGTCAATATTACATTTTGTTTTTGCTGAACACTTTGATCATTTCCCAAGCTCAGCTGATGGAATACCCGGCGGACATGTTTTACAGGAAGTTGAAAAAAACCTCCCGCTGCTAAGATTAGCTTCAGACGATGGCAAGAAGAGAGTTATCTGACGAGTGTAAGTCTACGGGTGGCCCATGAAGGGGAGGCCACACTTAAGTGAAGATAAAGAAACAGAAGTAAATGTGATCCGCCGTTTACAAATAACCCCATGTTTATACCAGTGAAGACCTAACACGAGCAAAACTCTAGAAACCAGATAGCTTCTGGCTTTATAAAGAACAATTTGTCGGGGAACGATGGCATCTCTGCCAAACTCAAGGCAGACGAGGACCTCAACACAACTGTCTTCTAGCAACGAATTCTGGGCATTCTACACTGTCAGTGTCTACATATTTTGGCGCGAGCTCATGGCAGCAATAAAACAAGACACACCTGAGGACAAACGGTAGACATGGGAGCATCGGGGACGGTTAAATTAGGCAGTTGTTACGTCAGACAAGTGGGTAGACATTGAAGTATCAGACCGGTTTAAATAGACACAATGTGGTCAAATGGGTCATTGGTTTTAGTTCTCCTAAAATCTGAGACAAACTAAGAAATCAACACAAATCAAGACCAATGTTGCCTCTAAGTTTCGTGGTTTCATGTGCAAAATAATAAAATCGTGTGCAAAGATGTACACCATCAATTTTCATGTGCAAAATAATAAAATCGTGTGCAAAGATGTACACCATCAATTTTCATGTGCAAAATAATAAAATCGTGTGCAAAGATGTACACCATCAATTTTCATGTGCAAAATAATAAAATCGTGTGCAAAGATGTACACCATCAATTTTCATGTGCAAAATAATAAAATCGTGTGCAAAGATGTACACCATCAATTTTCATGTGCAAATTATACATCACAGAAACATAAATATATTATATTTGTCAAAATTGCTGCGCGGTAACTCTTAACTGCTGCTTGGTGTCTGGCAGATAAGCTTCCCGGGAGCGCAACAATTAGCTTCAAGAGAACATTGAACATGACCTAACATATGGGTGGTGGCTCATATAAAAGAAGTAAAACTTAAGCAATAAACCTCCACTAGTCTTACTGCTACAAACCTCCACTTACTGTTACAAACCTCCACTTATTGTTACAAACCTTCACTTGCTATTTAAAAAATCCACTTACTGTTACAAACCTTCAATAACTGTTACAAACCTCCACTTTACAGTTACAAAACTCAACTTACTGTAACAAACCTCCACTAATTGTCACAAACCTCCACTTACTATTGAAAAAATCCACTCTACTGTTACAAACCTCCACCTAATGTTACAAACCCCACATAATTACTATAATAATGCAGATGTATTGACTATAAAAATCAAGATGTATTGAATGTAACAGCCATATTGTATGAACTAAATTAGCCAGGCTGTAGTGACAGTATAACTTTCCTTTGAATACATGCACATAAGTTTAATGATACTTGGACGGGGGTCGGGATGTAGTTTGTGGGCCGGCTAAGAGACAATAGCTCATCCATGAATTTTCTGCATAGTTTTTCCAAAGTTTCGTCAGATGTTAGATTTCCAGCGAAATGACGTCATCGTCTTTTGATGACGGACGAATCGTCTCCCCCCCCACCCCACAAATTCCCACCCGATTCCCCATGAAATAAAAGCAAAAGGAGGAATGAGATTTCCATCGTATTCTCTCCCTTTGATACTTTGAGTTGCACACAGCCATCAACAAGACGAACACAAGACATAGCTGCACGACCTTCCAGAATTATCTTTTCATAATGCTAACCTGAACGTATCATCTCACTCTCACACTAAAGAGATAAAATGAAGCAACAAAAGCCGGGAACTAAATGTGGTAAGATATTGCACCACCTATTTTTGAATTTAAAATCTCTATAGATTAGATTAATGTGATATGGTCACCTACTTTCTATCGGAAGGACTTTTCATTATGTAATAATAATATATCTGTCATTTGTTCTTGTGAAGATCTCACCTCTCTTCCCTGCCTTCATAGGCAGACCGCAAAGAAGAACCATAAATATTCTAGTATAGGTGTGACCAATTTAAGGTAGTATTTTAGTTTTATGTTCCTATTAAAATTGTAAAGTTTCTTTCTATAAAGCCTTAAGTTTTGATGGATTTAAAAGTTAATAATTACTCCACAAATTTGGTTTTGATTAGTGTTTTACATGAATAAAATAGTTTCCATTTATTTGTTTCTTTTTCTTTAATACTATTAACAGTGTGCTCTCTAGTGGCGGAAAGACATAATCCAATTAGTTGGATTAGCACAGGAGTTTCTGTCCATAAATCTATTATTTTGATTGCCGTCCTTTTGGGTATTACATAGCAGCTACCTTTTTATTTTATTTATTAAATTGTTTTTAATGTTGCCTGTTAACTTTGAAATATAATGTTGCATTGCTGTGATATTTGAAATTGAAAGTGATGGGGGTGGGGTGAGGCTTTAAAATATATCTATATAGTTATACTAGTTTGTGCTGAGGCGCCGTGGTGCCTGCGGCGCCCACCTTTCTCAAAAGCCCAACTAACTTGTCCTTGTATGATAAATACGTAATATTAAAATTTCTTAAATGTACACAAAGTATTTTATAATAGTTTTTTAAAATTTATTTTAATTTTTATGTCAAAAACCCAAGTAACTTATCCTTGTATGATAAATACGAAATATTCCTGAAATGTACACAAAGTATGTCTATATAATATAGGTTGTGCTGCGGCGCCCACTTTTATACAGGGTGCCTACGGCGCCCACTTTTTTCAAAAGCCCATCAAACTTGACGTTGTATGGTAGATACGTAATATTAAACTACCTTAAATGTACACAAAGTAATTTAAAATTGAGGTTGTATTCCTGAAAATTAAACAAAGTATTTATATAATAATTTTTACAGTGCTAATCACCACACGATTTTTAAACTAATTTTAGAAAGCAGCGCACCAAATTACAGCACCAAAAAAATAACTATTTGAGTCAATCAGCACTGCTTACAACACAAAAATTTTAAAAAAGCAGAGTGATGTCCCTCAGCGTTAGGAATCAGCGATAATTGAGCGACAATATATATGATACTAGGTTGTGCTGCGGCGCCGTGGCGCCTGCGGCGCCCACTTTTTTAGGGCACCTCCGGCGCCAACCTTTTTCAAAAGCCCAAGTAACTTATCTTTGTATGATAAATACGGAATATTTCTGAAATGTAAACAAAGTATTTTATATTAAGGACTGTAGGGTGCCTACGGCGCCCACTTTTTTTGGTCAAAAGTCAAAAGCCCAAGTAACTCAACCTTGTTTGATAAATACGAAATATTAAACTTTCTGAAATGTACACAACGTATTTTATTATTAACAATCCTCAAATCCTCTTTTTACATCGTTCCATTTTCCAAAATTAAAATATGAGCTCAAATAATGACGTTATATATCTTTTTACGGCGAGAAATTTTAGAAAGCAGCGCAACAAATTACTGCACCAAAAATAACAATTTGAGTCAATCAGCACTTCTTACAACGCAAAGTTAAAAAAAGCAGAGTGATTTCCCTTAACGTTAGGCGGCAGTGAAAAATGAGCGTAAATATATAATATATACTAGTTTGTGCTGCGGCGCCGTGGCGCCTGCGGCACCATCTTTTTTAAGGGCGCCTACGGTGCCCACCTTTTTCAAAAGCCCAACTAACTTGTCCTTGTATGATAAATACGTAATATTAAAATTTCTTAAATGTACACAAAGTATTTTATAATAGTTTTTCATTTTTTAATTTTATTTTGTATGTCAAAAGCTCAAGTAACTTATCCTTGTTTGATAAATACGAAATATTCCTGAAATGTACACAAAGTATGTATATAATATAGGTTGTGCTGCGGCACCCCCTTTTATTTAGGGCGCCTACGGCGCCCACTTTTTTCAAAAGCCAAACAAACGTGTCCTTGTATGATAGATACGTAACCTTAAATGTACACAAAGTAATTTTAAAGTGAGGTCAAAAGCCCAAGTAACTTATCCTTGTATGATAAATACGAAATATTCCTGAAAATTAAAGAATGCATTTAGATAATAATTTTTACAGTACTAATCACCAAACGATTTTTGTTACTAATTTTAGAAAGCAGCGCACCAAATTACTGCACCAAAAAATAACTATTTGAGTCAATCAGCACTGCTTACAACACAAAATTTTAAAAAAGCAGAGTGATGACCCTTAGCGTTAGGCATCAGCGATAATTGATCGTAAATATATATATATGATGATGATTGCAGAAAGCATTAAATTTTTTTTTACTTTTCAGGACTAATTCTTTGAATTTTTTTAAAAAAAGAAGATAAGTAAGGATTTAAAAGACGTCATTACGTTTGTCTATAGCAAAAATGTGACATTAAGTCACCAAAACCTTTTGTCTGAGTTTTAAAAAAAAAGAAAAGAAAAAAAGTTTTTTTTTCTTTCTTCGCACTTAGACACGTGTTAAAGTTAAGCAAAACACTTCAGTCTTTTTATTTTGATGGACCAGTCAGCGGGGGTCATAGCTAACATTGAAATATCCTTACATACCAGAGGTGGGAGGTGTCTACCAAAAGATCTTGGAGTGTTCTATATTTGGAATGTACTCCAGGTCCGCATTGGACCTAATCTATCCCCGGGCAGTAATTCCACTGACCGACCAAAAATAATGTGTCCATAAACAAGAAATGAGACCCAGGTCTTGGCGATGATGTTGTTCGAGAGCAACCACACGATCAGAGATAACGTTCCTGGGTCTTCACTTGTATTCACTAGACTGGTTATGTAACATATCAATGGTCTTCACTTGTATTCACTAGACTGGTTATATAACATATCAATGGTCTTCACTTGTATTCACTAGACTGGTCATATAACATATCAATGGTCTTCACTTGTATTCACTAGACTGGTTATATAACATATCAATGGTCTTCACTTGTATTCACTAGACTGGTCATATAAAATATCAATGGTCTTCACTTGTATTCACTAGACTGGTTATATAACATATCAATGGTCTTCACTTGTATTCACTAGACTGGTTATATAACATATCAATGGTCTTCACTTGTATTCACTAGACTGGTTATATAACATATCAATGGTCTTCACTTGTATTCACTAGACTGGTTATATAACATATCAATGGTCTTCACTTGTATTCACTAGACTGGTTATATAACATATCAATGATCTTCACTTGTAAATTCACTAGACTGGTTATATAACATATCAATGGTCTTCACGTGTATTCACTAGACTGGTTATATAACATATCAATGGTCTTCACTTGTATTCACTAGACTGGTTATATAACATATCAATGATCTTCACTTGTATTCACTAGACTGGTTATATAACATATCAATGGTCTTCACTAGTATTCACTGCACTGGTTATATAACATATCAATGATCTTCACTTGTATTCACTAGACTGGTTATATAACATATCAATGGTCTTCACTAGTATTCACTGCACTGGTTATATAACATATCAATGGTCTTCACTTGTATTCACTAGACTGGTTATATAACATATCAATGGTCTTCACTTGTATTCACTAGACTGGTTATATAACATATCAATGGTCTTCACTAGTATTCACTGCACTGGTTATATAACATATCAATGATCTTCACTTGTATTCACTAGACTGGTTATATAACATATCAATGATCTTCACTTGTATTCACTAGACTGGTTATATAACATATCAATGATCTTCACTTGTATTCACTAGACTGGTTATATAACATATCAATGGTCTTCACTTGTATTCACTAGACTGGTTATATAACATATCAATGGTCTTCACTTGTATTCACTAGACTGGTTATATAACATATCAATGGTCTTCACTTGTATTCACTGGACTGGTTATATAACATATCAATGGTCTTCACTTGTATTCACTAGACTGGTTCTACAGCAGCGCTAAGTTATCATTAGTATACAAGACAAACAAAAAAGATTTATCTACTGTCATGGCTGTTGTGTTGTAGAGCTCGAGGGAACGCTTTCCCAGATAAGAAGTCTTTGAAGACTTCAAGTCGCTGGTGTATTTTAAAGACACCGTTTTTATGGATATCCAGGAGATTCTGATAGTAATTTGTTGGTAATTTGTTGGTAATTTGTTGGTAATTTGTTGGTTTCACACAGCCAATAAACCAAAGATCTTAAAAGTTGTAGGCCTCTTTTGAGTACGTTTTACTATTAGTTTGCAACAATGATGTCCTAATACAAAATAGATTATTGTAAACTTCGCACGAAGAAATCTAAACATTACTGTAAAACTCGCATGGCGGTGTGGTGTTGATTAAACTCATTTCATTTCCCCTCATACAAAGCAAGAGTTGCGTGAACAAAAATCTTACGATAAATTGTCTTATGATTTTGGTAAAGAAATAACTGAACTAGGCTGTCTATAGAAATAATAGAACTAGGCTGTCTATAGAAATAATAGAACTAGGCTGTCTATAGAAATAACTGAACTACGCTGTCTATAGAAATGAACGTCTTCAAATATCGACACGAATATTTTCAGCACTTGATTCGAGCTAAGGTTAGAAAATGACTTTGAGATATTTACTTTGGAATAGGGCATCAGCTATATTGCTCAGTCAATATAATGACCGAATTTGTACCACCATGTATTTGTTATAATTTTTGTTCTCTTTTATACGACGACGTGTATTTCACAATTGATACAACTTTAACTGAATGAACATTCGCGCCTTTTATCCGTTTACAGTACACAAAGAAACATCTATTAAATATTATACCAGTTTGAGATTATTCGGATACAATGGAGGCAAACATGGATAAAGATGGTGGGATAGAGATATCGGGAGTGAGAGAGAGAGAGAGAGAGAGAGAGAGAGAGAGAGAGAGAGAGAGAGAGAGAGAGAGAGAGAGAGAGAGAGAGAGAGAGAGAGAGAGAGAGAGAGGGAGAGAGAGAGTTGAGATTTAGATGATAAGACGATGTCACGTGATTGGATGATCTAAAAGAGTCCAGGATTGAGAACTGGAGAAAGAGTAGAAATTGATTATCAACTTTTGTCCAGGGCATCTGAAAGGACTTGATATCAGATAACGCTGTTATGAATGTCATCTTTGATTTTATGGACAAATATTGAACTAGTCGATGAGAAAATGTCGGAGCAGCTACCACATGTTTGCTTTCAAGCTTTAATGAAATTGTATTGAACTCTGGAGGCAATCTTCAATCGAATTCAAAGCGCTGAGAGTTCGCCTGCAGCAAGTTTGTCTACAATTGACAACGATGACGGTATCAGCAGTAAAATAGTCAGGAAATATACATTACTAACAGACAGAAATATACACTGACAGAAATATACACTGAAAGTCAGAAATATATACTGACAGACAGAAATATATACTGAGAGACAGAAATATATACTGACGGACAGAAATATATACTGACAGACAGAAATATATATACTGACAGACAAAATTATATACAGACACTCAGAAGTTTATACCGAGAAACTGTAATAATGAAATAAAATAAATAAATATATTCGGACGATAATCGAAGACGTCTAATCTAAAGAAATGAGTACACAGTACCACGTACAAACACACAGTACCACGTACAAACACACAGTACCACGTACAAACACACAGTACCACGTACAAACATACACAGTACCACGTACAAACACACAATACCACGTACAAACACACAGTACCACGTACAAGCACACAGTACCACGTACAAACACACATTACCACGTACAAACACACAGTACCACGTACAAACACACAGTACCACGTACAAACACACAGTACCACGTACAAACACACAGTACCACGTACAAACACACAGTACCACGTACAAACACACAGTACCACGTACAAACACACAGTACCACGTACAAACACACAGTACCACGTACAAACACACAGTACCACGTACAAACACACAGTACCACGTACAAACACACAGTACCACGTACAAACACACAGTACCACGTACAAACACACAGTACCACGTACAAACACACAGTACCACGTACAAACACACAGTACCACGTACAAACACACAGTACCACGTACAAACACACAGTACCACGTACAAACACACAGTACCACGTACAAACACACAGTACCACGTACAAACACACAGTACCACGTACAAACACACAGTACCATGTACAAACACACAGTATCACGTACAAACACACACATTACCACGTACAAAAACACACAGTACCACGTACAAACACACACAGTACCACGTACACACACACACACAGTACCATGTACAAACACACAGTACCACGTACAAACACATAGCACCACGTAAAAACATACAGTACCACTTGCAAACACACACAGTACCACTTGCAAACACACACAGTACCACGTACATAAAAAAATTGGAAGAACTGTAGGCCTTAAAAACTTCCTGTAGTGGGAAAGGAGACTAGAAAAGTTATATAATTGACGGCCAGGAAAAAAATTAGAAGGGGAGGGAGAGAGAAATGTAGAGAGAGAGAGAGAGAGAGAGAGAGAGAGAGAGAGAGAGAGAGAGAGAGAGAGAGAGAGAGAGAGAGAGGGGGGGAGAGAGAGAGAGCCATTTAGAGAAGCAGACGTGTGAACATTAATTTAACTTTGCTATAACAATTCTCCCCCTCGCCGAGACCACGAGCGTGATGTTTGGCCAAGCAGTGAGCTGACCTTTGACACCTAGACGTCGGAGTAAGACCTACGAGATACCCCACGTGTATGACGTAAGGGACACGACCACTTAACACCCTCGAAACTTGAGAGCATCTTGTGAAAGCGTCCCCAACATAACTCATGACTTGCTTTACAAAAGTAGATCTATGAACTCAGACGTGCTTCACAAAAGTAGATATATGAACTCAGACGTGCTATACAAAAGTAGATATATGAATGGCGGAAGTCTTAGTCTTAGACAGCTGCAAAATGTGAACGTCGTTTTCTCGTGTATCATTCCGCTTTACGCGGGTGGTGGTTAACGAAATGAATGCGTGACTGTAGTACCGGTGTAACAGGCTTAGGCCAGAATAGCCCCGGGTATATTCTGGTCAGGGGTTTAACCTGGCCTGTTACACAGGGTATTTGAATGGTGAGTACATTGATCTACTACCCAAGTCAACCATCTGCTGCGTGGCTAAGTTTGCTATATAACACTGCCAGAATCTCACGGACGTTATATCGTCGCGAGAACCCCACCACTTTTCCCCAACAAGAGAGACAGGATATACACGAATATAATAGATCATGTCTAGCAAGCATTGGGTTTAATATACACGACTATAATAGATCACGTGTGGCGATCAATGCCATTATATATGATGCCAACAGATGACATCAACAGATGATGTCAACATCCCGAAAGCTAACTGGTTAGGTTTAGTTAAATTGTGCTTACCACAAACGACTTGGAAAGAACATCTCAAACTGGGAGTAAAACCGAAGAATCTATTATTGACTAAGTACTAATATTAAATTACCGTATATACTCGTTCTATAGCCCGTTAATTCATAAGCCGACCCCCCCCCCACACTTTTGGAAGAGAAAAGTATTAAAAGTGTATGACCCGCTCGCAAGCCGACCCCCCAAAAATAATAGGACAGCTTAAATAAAATGGTACACATTTTAAAAAAAAGTACAAGCTAAATCGGTCATTATGATTGTTTCTATGTACTGCCTTTCTTTGTCTTTGTGCTCTTTGTTAGGCAAGAGTTACCGGTATTTAAATTTTTTTTATTTGTTAAACAGTGACGAAAGTGCGTACATTAAAATTCGTTTTTGAAAACAAAATTTGTAAAACAAGTTATTAAAAACGTTCACAAAAATAAATAAAATGATTAAATAAGGTAAGTGCAGATGTTTAATAATATATTATAGTTTCTGGTAGAGCAGTCGAATCTTGTAGAATGTAGAAAAGGACCTTGATGATCTACAATAACAGCACCGATATTCAATATCCATGCAGAAATACGTTAATGACCCGCTCGTAAGCCGACCCCACAACTTTCCCCCTAGATTTTGTCCAAAAAAGGTCGGCTTGCGAACGAGTATATGCGGTAGCCAATTTAAATCACTCCGCAATTCTAAATTCAAAAAAATGTACTTATGGTGGAGAGAGTTCACAGGTTCAATGGCCGTCTCCCCACAAACACTCTTCTAAATCATTTCCATGGTGTTTAAATTTGTGTAGACGAAATGGAATAAATCCTGCAGTGAATATATCTGCCAAGTCTGACTGCAGGAAATAAAACATTATGTGGTCAAGTGTGTAGCACCTCTTTAAACGGTTAACTCTTGCTCAAACTGCGGCGCTCTGTGTTTCGTTTTCTCTTTAAGATGAATTCTTTCCATTCCTCATCAGAAACAACAATAAATGCTGTTCAGGGTCGGAAATACGCAGACGATCATCACCAGTGGTTTCCCTGTATTATGTAGTCAAAAGACACGCTAATTTGTAGCGAGTGAAAATATCGGTAGAGACAAGAATACGGAAGGTGAGAGATATGCAGACACTAGCTGCACTCGAAACTGCCTCGCCTACTGAAGAAAAAATATTCCTGTGCGTGAAAGTTAACCTGAAATTAGTGTCTTGTTTTTCTTCACTCCCCTGAATATTTTTATGTTTGGTTTGCCAAAGACGGGAGGTAATTATTAGGCCTTGATTACTCTTCTTGATAAAACACTATTTGTTGATAAAAGGTTTTATGTTGAGGTAGTAAATGCTACTGTTTAACGTAGTGTCACGTAAGGGTTTTCTCTCGGTTTTAACAATGTGGCACAGTGTAATTGTGGATATGCCATCTATGATGTGGAGTATAATACTATCAATGTATACACGTTGTCTTAGTTTAGGGGTTTACTGTCAATGTCTGAACGTTGTCTTGTGTGTGTGTGTGTGTGGGGGGGGGAGGGAGTAAACTGTCAATGTTTGTATGTGATCTAAGTTGTGCGGTACACTATTACATTTGGTAATTTTTCTTAGTTGGGGACAGTGGCGTAGCTAAGGATTTGTAGGGTTTTGGGGGTCCTTGGGGCTTGGCCTCTTTGGGGGGGGGGCTACATACATGTCGGTGGCATACTATATAATGTTAAAAAATTTCGAACTCTCCTTTTGGCGCCCCCCCCCCTCAAGTGGGAGCCCGGGGGACTTTCGAATTTGGACCCCCTCCCCTCCCCTACTTACGCAACTTGTTGGGGAGGTATATTGACAATTAATGTAATTTGAATAAGCGGTGCCATGAAAAATAGGAAAATCATTATATATGCCAAATGCGCATACTGAATGGATTTGTTTGGTCTGTTCTTTTAGTTTTCGATTTGAATGTTGGATAATAAACAATTAAACAAGGGAAAAAAAATTGGAGGTAGTAGAAATGTGGTCCCAAGAAAGATGATGAGAATATCATGGACTGAAAATAAAACAAATCCAGAGGTGCTAACAACAGCATGACCCACAAGATGACTCATCAAAACTATGAGATGTAAGGAAAGGGAATGTCAATGCTTTGTACGGAAATATATCTAGTTGGAGAGACAGAGGAAGACAGAGAACGGCATACGTGGAGAGACTGAACAAATGGTCAACAAACAATAGTGTAAGCACTAACTACTTCCTTGTGTGTAAGCACTAACTACTTCCTTGTGTGTAAGCACTAACTACTTATTTGTGTGTAAGCACCAACTACTTCCTTGTGTGTAAGCACCAACTACTTCCTTGTGTGTAAGCACTAACTACTTCCTTGTGTGTAAGCACCAACTACTTCCTTGTGTGTAAGCACCAACTACTTCCTTGTGTGTAAGCACTAACTACTTCCTTGTGTGTAAGCACTAACTACGTCCTTGTGTGTAAGCACTAACTACTTCCTTGTGTGTAAGCACCAACTACTTCCTTGTGTGTAAGCACCAACTACTTCCTTGTGTGTAAGCACTAACTACTTATTTGTGTGTAAGCACTAACTACTTCCTTGTGTGTAAGCACTAACTACTTCCTTGTGTGTAAGCACTAACTACGTCCTTGTGTGTAAGCACTAACTACTTCCTTGTGTGTAAGCACCAACTACTTCCTTGTGTGTAAGCACCAACTACTTCCTTGTGTGTAAGCACTAACTACTTATTTGTGTGTAAGCACTAACTACTTCCTTGTGTGTAAGCACTAACTACTTATTTGTGTGTAAGCACTAACTACTTCCTTGTGTGTAAGCACTAACTACTTCCTTGTGTGTAAGCACTAACTATTTCCTTGTGTGTAAGCACTAACTACTTCCTTGTGTGTAAGCACTAACTACTTCCTTGTGTGTAAGCACTAACTATTTCCTTGTGTGTAAGCACTAACTACTTATTTGTGTGTAAGCACTAACTACTTCCTTGTGTGTAAGCACTAACTACTTCCTTGTGTGTAAGCACTAACTACTTCCTTGTGTGTAAGCACTAACTACTTCCTTGTGTGTAAGCACTAACTATTTCCTTGTGTGTAAGCACTAACTACTTCCTTGTGTGTAAGCACTAACTACTTCCTTGTGTGTAAGCACTAACTACTTCCGTGTGTGTAAGCACTAACTACTTCCTTGTGTGTACGCACTAACTACTTCCTTGTGTGTAAGCACTAACTACTTCCTTGTGTGTAAGCACCAACTACTTCCTTGTGTGTAAGCACTAACTACTTCCTTGTGTGTAAGCACTAACTACTTCCTTGTGTGTAAGCACTAACTACTTCTTGTGTGTAAGCACTAACTACTTCCTTGTGTGTAAGCACTAACTACTTCTTTGTGTGTAAGCACTGACTATATCCTTGTGTGTAAGCACTGACTATATCCTTGTGTGTAAGCACTAAATACTTCCTTGTAACAATTAGCAACCGAGTAAAATGGAGAGTCATAGTCGATGTCTGGTCCAGACCTGGCACCTCATGATGTTGTCTAAGTTTTATGGCAGACTGTCAATGTCTGTATGTTGTCTTAGTTGTGGTAGCAAATTGTCAATGTCTGTATGTTGTCTTAGTTGTGGTAGCAAATTGTCAATGTCTGTATGTTGTCTTAGTTGTGGTAGCAAATTGTCAATGTCTGTATGTTGTCTTAGTTGTGGTAGCAAATTGTCAATGTCTGTATTTTGTCTTAGTTGTGGTAGCAAATTGTCAATGTCTGTATGTTGTCTTAGTTGTGGTAGCAAATTGTCAATGTCTGTATGTTGTCTTAGTTGCACGTGGTAGCAAATTGTCAATGTCTGTATGTTGTCTTAGTTGTGGTAGCAAATTGTCAATGTCTGTATGTTGTCTTAGTTGCACGTGGTAGCAAATTGTCAATGTCTGTATGTTGTCTTAGTTGCATGTGGTAGCAAATTGTCAATGTCTGTATGTTGTCTTAGTTGTGGTAGCAAATTGTCAATGTCTGTATGTTGTCTTAGTTGCATGTGGTAGCAAATTGTCAATGTCTGTATGTTGTCTTAGTTGCATGTGGTAGCAAATTGTCAATGTCTGTATGTTGTCTTTGTTGTGGTAGCAAATTGTCAATGTCTGTATGTTGTCTTAGTTGTGGTAGCAAATTGTCAATGTCTGTATGTTGTCTTAGTTGCATGTGGTAGCAAATTGTCAATGTCTGTATGTTGTCTTAGTTGTGGTAGTATATGTGCTGTTTGAGTTGAGGTGTATACTGTAAATTTTGCCAATATGAGCGCAAGTGCTGACGTGAAATGAATTTTCTGTAAATTTTCTTTTTAAAAGCGTTCGAGAGGGTTTGACTGTCATTGACATGAAAGTGGGTCACGAAGAAATCCAAACAGACCAGAATCAGGTCTAGAATGACAGATGGCCTTCATGGGAAGTTGAGTAACTGAATCCCTTAGTGCCTTATCACGCTGAATCTCAAGTCCCTACCTCTCAAGGTAACTGTACCACATTGAGGTCAAGGCCAGTCAGTGGAGACCATTTCCGAAACGGAGCCAAGATTTTTAAGGGAACATTCATTGATTTAAAAACATGAGCCAATCTGCTTGTTATTTGGACAAGACTAGCTACTAGCCAGTGATATTGGGACAAGACTAGCCACTAGCCAGTGATATTGGGACAAGACTAGCCACTAGCCAGTGATATTGGGACAAGACTAGCCACTAGCCCGTGATATTGGGACAAGAATAGCCACTAGCCCGTGATATTGGGACAAGAGTAGCCACTAGCCCGTGATATTGGGACAAGACTAGCCACTAGCCCGTGAAATTGGGACAAGACTAGCCAGTCATATTGGGACAAGACTAGCCAGTGATATTGGGACAAGACTTGCCACTAGCCCGTGAAATTGGGACAAGACTAGCCAGTCATATTGGGACAAGACTAGCCAGTGTTATTGGGACAAGACTAGCCACTAGCCCGTGATATTGGGACAAGACTAGCCAGTGTTATTGGGACAAGACTAGCCAGTGATATTGAGACAAGACTAGCCAGTGATATTGGGACAGGACTAGCCAGTGTTATTGGGACAAGACTAGCCAGTGATATTGGGACAGGACTAGCCAGTGTTATTGGGACCAGACTAGCCAGTGTTATTGGGACAAGACTAGCCCCTAGCAAGTGATATTGGGACAAGACTAGCCAGTCATAATGGGACATGACTAGCCAGTCATATTGGGACAAGACTAGCCACTAGCCAGTGATATTGGGACAAGACTAGCCACTAGCCAGTGATATTGGGACAAGACTAGCCACTAGCCAGTGATATTGGGACAAGACTAGCCACTAGCCAGTGATATTGGGACAAGACTAGCCACTAGCCAGTGATATTGGGACAAGACTAGCCACTAGCCAGTGATATTGGGACAAGACTAGCCACTAGCCAGTGATATTGGGACAAGACTAGCCACTAGCCAGTGATATTGGGACAAGACTAGCCACTAGCCAGTGATATTGGGACAAGACTAGCCAGTGATATTGGGACAAGACTAGCCACTAGCCAGTGATATTGGGACAAGACTAGCCAGTGATATTGGGACACGCCTAGCCACTAGCCAGTGATATTGGGACAAGACTAGCCAGTGATATTGGGACAAGACTAGCCAGTGATATTGGGACAAGACTAGCCAGTGATATTGGGACAAGACTAGCCAGTGATATTGGGGACAAGACTAGCCACTAGCCAGTGATATTGGGACAAGACTAGCCAGTGATATTGGGACAAGACTAGCCAGTGATATTGGGACAAGACTAGACAGTGATATTGGGACAAGACTAGCCAGTGATATTGGGACAAGACTAGCCACTAGCCAGTGATATTGGGACAAGACTAGCCAGTGATATTGGGACAAGACTAGCCATTCATATTTGGACAAGACTAGCCATTCATATTTGGACTAGACTAGCCATTCATATTGGGACAAGACTAGCCAGTGATATTTGGACAAGACTAGCCAGTCATATTGGGACATGCACGTTAAACTGATATAAATCTTTTCGTTTAAGGCGATCTCTAAAACCGTTTGTTGAGATCACATGACATGTGACTGCATTGATGGGTGATTGACTTACGTTTAACTGAGAGGTACACGTGATTTCTGAGAGGAACTTTGTCTGTGATCTGACACTGGTACGTTCCCTCGTCTCCTTTTTCTACAGCTTTGATGATGAGATTCCACCTGGAAACCTAAATAGATGAATTGCTAAATTTATCAACAGTTTTTAAAAACAATTATCTACAACATGATTTATATAATACGAGCAACAAAGCCCGTCCAAGGACGTTCCGCCACCGTTCGGTGGCATGTTGTAACTCCCCTCCAACAGCCGTCTCGACCGGCATACATGTGCATCACGTCAAAAATACGATTCATTATAGTTAAAATAAATAACTCGTAAAGACAGAGCTTTTGACTATAAATCTCAACGCGCATAACTCAAAATAAAGTCTTGGAAGAAAACCTGCACCAAAAATAACTCGTTTTGAACATCCGCGTAAACGTGTTCAATATGATTGACTGTAGGAGTCATATGTGTTTGAGGGACCAATCACTATCGATGACCGCACGGAACATAGCCTTTCATTATATAGGCATAGGACATTCGCGAAAATGTATAAGAATAAATATCGGTTAACACGGAATAATAATGCGTCCCAGTGAACTAGTATGAAGTAGGTGACAAACAAAAATTCTTAAAAGTCATATTTTAAGATTTCAATAATTATAAATAAAATGTTTTTTCCCCAATAAGTCTTGGCTTTATTGGATCATAAAAAGTTACTGTTTCTTTTTGTGACCCTTTAATTTTCTAAGATCATTCAACACAAAATTCTTTTAACATGAGAAAATACTTCAGTCCCCTCAATTTCGTGTTAAACGATTTTCACTGTAATTTACCACCTCGCGAACGCCATACGCTAAAAATAGCACCATTTTTGGCTTTCATTACCTAGTTTCTAAACCGTTCGATACAGGGTAAAAACGAAAGTACCTACAAGTAGTATGACAACAAGGCTACTATAATGATACATCATTCTTGTATTACAATGCGAGGTTAGAGTGTAAAGTCCAATTTTAGCTGACCCAGTTAGCTACCGCCTGCCGAACACTTTTTTGCTTAATTTACTTCAAAGCAGACACTTTTACCCCAAAGCAGACACATAACCAAAATCATCAAAGAATCAATTTTTAGTTAATGGAGTCAACAAATAACACTGGAGATGTCAATAATAATGTAATAAATTTTTATTAAAGAAATTAGATCCCGAATAACTTAGATCTATATATACAAAATAATACTATAGGTAGATCTATAATCTATAGTCTAGTCAGGGCAGCAAACAGTGCACACAAAAGTGCCTTGTTTCAAAGATGCACAATTTTGCGTGCACTGTGCATGCCACCAGCCATCACACACATCACATTGGACCCAAACCTCTGCCCCTCCCCCTTTTTTGCACCCATGACACATTCCTTCCAACAAGAGATCCTCTTCTTTATCTAAAGTATCGTCATCTGCAGCCATGTCAAGCTCCATTGTTTGAACCAACTGTGAGTCCTCACTGCTGCTATCAAATAGATCTATTACTGGATACTTATTTACTCTCTTGGACTCCACAATTTTCATTTTTTAAATCTGCTCTTCTTCTCTCTTGCGTCTTTCTTCTTCCCTTTCTTGCTCTCTTGTCCTTTTTGTAGCCTCTTTTTGTGCATCCTTTATCTTTTTGCTTTCTTCCCTCTCGATCTTTCTTTTGTGTTTATTTTTTTCTATTTCTTCCTTGTCTGCTATTTTCTTTTTAATGCTTCTCTAAACTCTTCTCCACTGACCAAGTTTGGCATAATTGGAGCATTTGCTGTTTTCTTCTTGTTTTTATACCTTCTAACAAAAGCAGGCAGCTTCAAAATGTCATCTACTGTCAAGTTAGCTTTGTCTACTTTGACTGTGCAGTTTTTGGGTTCTTCTATACTGCACGTTTCTATTAGCCCCACAGCTAAGGCTTGAACTTGTTCTCTTCTTCCTCTTTGCTAAGGTTGTCTCCTGCAGTAGAACTTGTCATTGTCAGTTGACAATTTTTTTTATTAAATTGGTTGCGACTCATTTCATCATATAAAATGTTTGAATAGACATGGAGTGCTTTAAGTTGTGCAGCAGACAAATTGAACTTTGGTGGTGATGATGCAGGTATTCATTCTGGTTGGGAATATTTGTAAATGATAAACTTATTTTCATTCTCAAATGGGCTGTTTTCCTGTATAATGGGCTGGGCCTCCATGACTACTTGTGTTTCATTCGCAATCGGTTGTGTCTCAATGAGTGCCTGTGTGTAAGATTCGGTTGGATGTGTTTCAGTGGTTGCTGTTGTGTCGCATTCTATGTGTTGTGCCTCGATGATTGCTTAGTTATCGTTGGGAATCAATCAATTTGTTGTCATTTATGCTGTGCAGGTGGTTTAGCTTAATTTTCCTACATGAAAAAGTATTCGCAACGAAGGTATTACCTAATTGTTTATAGGTAGTATTAGATTAAATGATATTTAAGTTAAATTAGTGGATTTGTTATATTATTAATTAGTTAAGTGGTTGAGTTTGGGAATTTGTTTGGTAGGGGTATTGTTTAATTTAGTTTAGGTAGAGGGAATTATAAAAGGAGTTTAGTAGGGATAGGTTTGAATGGGTTTTGTGTATATAGGGGAAAGTGGGTTGGTTGTGGAAATGTTATTTATAGGGGTGGGAATGATTATGGATTATGTTTGATGGTAGTTAAGTTTGATTAGGAGGGAGAAGTTAAGTATGATGGATGGGATTGGTTATTTTGGGGTATATATGGGAGATATTTTGTGAAATGAAAATATATTTATGTTTTGGTGTGGGGTTTTATTTATAGGAGATAGTTTAGGGAGGGGGAGGGGGGGGTTATTTGGTTTTTGGATTTTTATAGGTGTTGGTGGGAGAGAAATGTGGAGAGAGTGGAAGTTAGTAGAGTGTTTAGGTTATGATTTATATGGTTAGGTAGAGTGGTTATTATTTTTAGGGTGATTAGGTAGAGGTGTATGTTATATTAGGGATAGGTAAGAGTGGGTGTATGTTAGATTATGGGGTAAGTAAGTGGGGTATTTATGATTTATGTTAGGTTAGTGGTTTGGTAATATTGTGGGTAGGAATTGTTGTGAGGTTAGGGTTGGAAGGGGGTATTTAATTTTATGGGTGAGGTAATTGTATGTATTAATGATTTAATGGGGGTAGTAGAGTGGTGTATTTATGATTGTATGGGTTAGGTAAGTGTGTATGTTATATTTATGTTAGGTAGTGTGGTTATGTTTTATTAGGGTTTGTAAGTGGTTAGGTTATGATTTAGGTAGTAGTGCGGTATGGTATATTTATGGGTTTGGTAGAGTGGTTATTTATATGAGTTATGGTTGTAAGGGGGTATGTTAGGATTTGTAGTAGAGTGTTATTATATTTTGGGTTGTTAGGTTGTATATGATGGGGGTTAGGTAGTAGTGTATGGTTTGATTGTTGGGGGGTTAGTAAGAGTGGTGGAGGTTATTTGTTAGTAAGTGTGTATGTTTTGATTTATGGGTTTGTGTATGGTGTTGTTATGATTAGGGATTATGTAGAGTGGTATGGTTATATGTATGTTAGGTATATGGGTATGTTTTATAAATTTGGTAATGTAGAGATGTTGTAAGTATATGATAAATATGAAAGGATCTAGTGTAGTATGATCTAATTATATTTATTTGGTTAGGAGAGTGGATTATCTTATATTTCATTAATGTTTTCGTTAAATTGTTTGTATTTACTAATAAATTGTAAATTTCGACACTTGTTAAAGATAATAAATCAGTTTAAATTTATCATTGAGAATGAACATCAAACATTGTAACTTACTCTATGTATACATAACATCAAACATTGTAACTTACTCTATGTATACATAACATCAAACATTGTAACTTACTCTATGTATACATAACATCAAACATTGTAACTTACTCTATGTATACATAACATCAAACATTGTAACTTACTCTATGTATACATAACATCAAACATTGTAACTTACTCTATGTATACATAACATCAAACATTGTAACTTACTCTATGTATACATAACATCAAACATTGTAACTTACTCTATGTATACATAACATCAAACATTGTAACTTACTCTATGTATACATAACATCAAACATTGTAACTTACTCTATGTATACATAACATCAAACATTGTAACTTACTCTATGTATACATAACATCAAACATTGTAACTTACTCTATGTATACATAACATCAAACATTGTAACTTACTCTATGTATACATAACATCAAACATTGTAACTTACTCTATGTATACATAACATCAAACATTGTAACTTACTCTATGTATACATAACATCAAACATTGTAACTTACTCTATGTATACATAACATCAAACATTGTAACTTACTCTATGTATACATAACATCAAACATTGTAACTTACTCTATGTATACATAACATCAAACATTGTAACTTACTCTATGTATACATAACATCAAACATTGTAACTTACTCTATGTATACATAACATCAAACATTGTAACTTACTCTATGTATACATAACATCAAACATTGTAACTTACTCTATGTATACATAACATCAAACATTGTAACTTACTCTATGTATACATAACATCAAACATTGTAACTTACTCTATGTATACATAACATCAAACATTGTAACTTACTCTATGTATACATAACATCAAACATTGTAACTTACTCTATGTATACATAACATCAAACATTGTAACTTACTCTATGTATACATAACATCAAACATTGTAACTTACTCTATGTATACATAACATCAAACATTGTAACTTACTCTATGTATACATAACATCAAACATTGTAACTTACTCTATGTATACATAACATCAAACATTGTAACTTACTCTATGTATACATAACATCAAACATTGTAACTTACTCTATGTATACATAACATCAAACATTGTAACTTACTCTATGTATACATAACATCAAACATTGTAACTTACTCTATGTATACATAACATCAAACATTGTAACTTACTCTATGTATACATAACATCAAACATTGCATCTTGTATGAACTGATATAAAATAGGCTACATCCTTTAAAAGGTGAATGTACTGTATAAGGCTCTGTCAAAAATTAGTTCGTGTATGAGGCTGATATGTCAAACAATATGTATTGTTTGAGGCTGATATGTCAAATACTATGTATTGTATGAGGCTGATATGTCAATCACTATTTATTGTATGAGACTGATATGTCAAACAATATGTATTGTATGAGGCTGATATGTCAAACAATATGTGTTGTATGAGGCTGATATGTCAAACAATATGTGTTGTATGAGGCTGATATGTCAAACACTATGTGTTGTATGAGGCTCATATGTCAAACACTATGTGTTGTATGAGGCTGATATGTCAAACAATATGTTTGTATCAGGCTGATATGTCAAACACTATGTGTTGTATGAGGCTGATATGTAAAACACTATGTGTTGTATGAGGCTGACATGTCAAACACTATGTATTGTATGAGGCTGATATGTTAAACACTATCTGTTGTATGAGGCTGATATGTCAAACAATATGTGTTGTATGAGGCTCATATGTCAAACACTATGTGTTGTATGAGGCTGATATGTCAAACACTATGTGTTGTATGAGGCTGATATGTCAAACAATATGTGTTGTATGAGGCTCATATGTCAAACACTATGTGTCTCATGAGGCTGATATGTCAAGCACTTACCTGTCCCTCCTCCAGCTTGTGCTCCACCTGGATGTTGTTGGCCTTGACCCAGGTAAAGGTACCGACTGTAAGAAAGTGACTGTCCTTGTCACCTATTCGTCGCCAGGCAACCTGCAGAATATTTAAATAAACATAGGTCAATAATAGTTTAGGTCTGAAACTCATATACAGAAAATGACATTAAACGTTGTGCTGTTGTCATGCGTAACTGTAAAGTCCTCGGAGGTGGGGAGGTGGTGGGTTTTCAATGTATTTAAAATTGGTGTATGGTAATCAACATGATGAAACATTTTTTCAGCTTCCATATTTCGGCTTAGGCTAGTGATTGCGACAGCTTACAGTTGAAGAAGACATTTGATGTGATGCGATGTGTTTTGATGTGATGTATTGTGATTTGTTGTGTTTTCAGAACTGTCTGATGCCCCGTCCCCCTAATCCCCTCGCCAAAAGAACCGTATCGGGTAGAGCTTGGTCATGCGTCATGAAGATGGCGTGGCGTGAACCTCTTGTTTCAATTATCTCACGGTTGCTGCGCGTCCCTAACATAAACATATAACCTTTCGTGTTTCCTGCTATAGATAAAGACAGCTAATAAACTATAGCTGTCTTGTTTATATAGGATAACCAAATAGAAACATTATTCAAAAACATAATGTAAGGATATGGATAAAAATTTTGGCCTTGTCTAAGCATAATGGACTTAAATGAAGAATATAGAAGCGCAATAAAATCTCTCTTATTCAATTATTCACAATTGCTTTTCATATAGCTTTTAGCGTATTATACTTTCTTCTCTCAAATGTATGTTTGATACACAAATGTCACCATCTGTCAAATTATTGACGGAACTTATCTTTCTGTCTGATACGGAAAATAACAACATCCCATAAAACAATTTTTCGTCGGGTGCTA
Source organism: Ampullaceana balthica (assembly GCA_944989445.1). Lineage (NCBI taxonomy): Eukaryota > Metazoa > Mollusca > Gastropoda > Lymnaeidae > Ampullaceana > Ampullaceana balthica. The sequence goes on from CALYLW010000222.1 coordinate 218,011, forward strand.
AGGTTTTGTGCTATTCACAAGTTTCACAGTAAATATCGTGGACATATGAGAACAAACCCAACAGTGAACATTTAAACCTGCACTGTAAGGAGAGCATCAAAAACAGGAAATATCTTTTAAAAACAATTCTTTTAATTAAAAAAAAATAACTCCAGGAAATCAGCTGTCAATTTTTAATATTTTAACAGGTAAAAATCAGGTAAAGACAATTAATTATTAATTTTTTTAAAAAGGAGTGTTTTTTCCAAATATGTTGAAATAGGAACCGTTAGAGGGAGAACAACGCAGCAAGTAGGTCAAGGTATAGCCGGATATGACCTTCTTGTTCTAATGACCTCTGACACATTACCCTTATTAAATTATGCATTAATTTGTGTGAGTTATTAAATCGCGCACAAGATGGCGCTCATACATTCGCCTCGGCGGTTTCTATTGGGTAGCCAAGATTGTAATTCACAACATACGGTACATTTGATAAACATCATACATGGACAAGATGGCGGAAGGTTTGCAACTATCACTCTCCGTGGTTTTGGACTGAATGGGATTTTAATTGACACTAAATGAAATATCAACAACATCTTCTCATTTCACATTTACTATTTTATGATGTTCAACTACATTTATTCATTGATGAAGAGAGTAACCATGGTGACGCCATTCCCAGAATCAGAAATAAAAAGAATTGAACTAAAAAAATTGGGAACGGTTCAATATAGTTATTTTAAATTATTTTCCGCTAAAATATTTACTAAAAAATAGACAATATTAATATAAAATAAAGCATTTTTGTGATGTTAAATCTTTCAAAGTGAAAAGTGGCGCCATAGAAAATGTTGAATCTATTTCTGTCAAACTGTCAAAACTACAGTCAGATATTAGGAAGCCGTTGGCAGTTGTCAATGTTCTGCCTAGATGAGCAGACGGCTACTATTGAGTGGCTGTTTCCTTGTTAGGTGTTGGTGTAGAGTAAACAGATACTGACATGAGACAACACGCGGAGCGATCACAAACCGATTTTCTCTTACAACCTTCCGACCTTTATCTTCGATCTTATGCAAAATATATTTGTTAAAAAAAAAGAAAGATCGACTATGCTCTTTAGCTTTCACTCAAGAAATATACTTTTTCTATTCAGCTCAAGAAATATACTTTTTCTATTCAGCTCAAGAAATATACTTTTTCTATTCAGCTCAAGGAATATACTTTTGTATTCAACTAAAAAAATGTACTTATTTGTATTCAGCTAAAAAAATTCAATGAAATGCTAAGTAGGCTAAATCCAATATATTAGTAAATATGAACTTTTAAATACATAAATAGTTCTAAAATTTTTATTTCCATCGACTAATTTTCGAAACAATAATTTCTTAACACGATGTTTATGTTTGGCAAAAGATCAGCTCTCGTTTTAGTAGAACAGCGTCCAATTAAAAGATTGATCATACTTTATAAGGAGTATAGTAATTTGGTTTCAAAATATTTTCCAATAACCCGATCGGGCGTATCCGAATAAGATCAAGTTTTGCACCTGCTGATCCTCAACCCCAAAACTGAAATGCTGCTACCCCCAGTCCGCGTCTGAATCCGCACGAAACTCGAGTGTTGATCAACCCGTCTACGATCTTCTCTATCTCTGGCTGCCTGCCTTTAAACCCTTGCATAATCCTGAATCCAGTTCTGTCGATCTCCCCCCCCCTCCCCCACCCTACACACATCAGCCACCCCCATAATACTGCTCTAAGTTAAGGCGCCCCGCCCCTCACCTTTCAGACGCCGGACGTTTTGTTATAACGTCTAGGAATTTTACTTCCTCAAAGGGCCGGCATTAAGTGACGGTCCTGGCAAGCTGAGGACACTTATGCTGGATCATGCCCGGCCATCTATCCCCTCAGCTGGCACTACACTCTCTCCCCATTTCTTCGAGCGCCACCCTCACCGTATATGCAAGCTCTTTATCATTTCAAGCTAATTTTTGAAACCTCGTCTCTTATCCCGACGTAGAGTTTCTATCTGTCCCAGCATCTCTCTTATTTTAGTTTTTGTGTGTGTGTGTTGTCTATCTCTATATCGAATACTCACTTTTGAAATCAATCCTTTTTCTCGAATCTTTCTTCACGTTTGGGTATTTGCGTCCCACTATGTTTTTTGTGTCCTGTCATGTTGGCTGTGTCCTAGCCATGTTGGTAGTGTCCTGTTGGTTTGGTCCTGTCAGGTTGGCTGTGTCCTTGCCATGTTGGTTTGGTCCTGTCATGTCGGCTGTGTCCTAGCCATGTTGGTAGTGTCCTGTTAGTTGGGTCCTGTCATGTCGGCTGTGTCCTTGCCATGTTGGTAGGGTCCTGTCATGTCGGCTGTGTCCTAGTCATGTTGGTAGTGTCCTGTTGGTTTGGTCCTGTCATCTTGGCTGTGTCCTTGCCATGTTGGTAGGGTCCTGTCATGTCGGCTGTGTCCTAGCCATGTTGGTAGTGTCCTGTTGGTTTGGTCCTGTCATCTTGGCTGTGTCCTTGCCATGTTGGTAGGGTCCTGTCATGTCGGCTGTGTCCTAGCCATGTTGGTAGTGTCCTGTTGGTTTGGTCCTGTCATGTCGGCTGTGTCCTAGCCATTTTGGTAGTGTCCTGTTGGTTGGGTCCTGTCAGGTTGGCTGTGTCCTTGCCATGTTGGTAGTGTCATGTTGGTTGGGTCCTGTCATGTTGGCTGTGTCCTTGCCATGTTGGTAGGGTCCTGTCATGTCGGCTGTGTCCTAGCCATTTTGGTAGTGTCCTGTTGGTTGGGTCCTGTCATGTTGGCTGTGTCCTTGCCATGTTGGTAGGGTCCTGTCATGTCGGCTGTGTCCTGTCATGATGATTTTGTCCTCTCATGTTGGTTGTGTCCTATTGTGTCGGCCGTGTCCTATCATGCTGACGAGATCATGTTTAGGCGATGCGTAATGCCCATGGGACATCTTGAGCCAGGAGGACAGGCTCCACTATGTTGCATAATCTAAAGATGCTTGTTATTTTATTCATGAGAACCGCATGTTTGTAGTACCGCCCCTTATCACATTGTTACATGTATTACCATAGGCCATAGATGAACGGGAATGTAACATGAAATGTATACAAAAAACATATTTTTTTCCTTATGTGGCTCTATGGGACAGCCTGGTACATTAGCATTGAATATGGAACTTAATGGCCACAAAAGAAATTTCTTCGCTGATTATAGGGAGTTCGCAGGCAATTTTCAAAAAAATCCTGGTTATAAGGGTGTTAAATGGGCGCAGTGGGTGTGTTGATGGGCACCATGGGGTGTTGATGGGCGCCATGGGGTGTTCGAATGCCGCCATGACGTCTAATTTAAATGATAATTTTGTCGTCAAAGATTCAAGTGCATCCATCATGATTCTGTCATGGAGTCGAAGGTCAAGGACGCAGTGTTATCCCATGAAGAGTTTAACTTCCCAATGTTTAAATCATCTGGACGTTTGGGAGTTCACTATTTGAATTTGATTGACAATGTTAAATAAATCTGTTTATGAAACTCTAACGATCGCCTTCAGAATGTTAACATTGAAAGAACCAAGGATTTAATGATCACCTTAAACCTACTGCAGCGTTAAATGAACCCGTAATCGAAGAATTATTTAAAATTCGGATGCTTATTCAAAGGCCACAGACAAGTCGAGTAGTCCGACACAAAGGAATACGATAGGTCACAGAGAAATGAGACAATTAAGTAGTAAAGGAAACACGGGCACTGAGAGTGAGAGACAGAGAAAATAACAGAGAGAAAAAGAGAGAAAAAAAGAGAGAGAGAAGAGCGATTTAAAGAGAGGGATAAAGAGAGAGAGAGAGAGAGAGAGAGAGAGAGAGAGAGAGAGAGAGAGAAAGAAGAGAAATAAAAAAAGAGAGTGTGAGAGAGAAGATACAGTATGAAGTCTACCTATTCCTCGTGTCTGACGTCACATCCATGGCCAACCACCCTCCTCCCACCCTCGGCTCAGATCAATGCTAATACAATTTACAGCGGTTAGCTCTGCCCAAGGATGGAAACTACTCGCGTGGCGCCTAGTGCACGCTTTTGGTGAGGAACGAAATTAAGAGACAAGAGAGAGAGAGAGAGAGAGAGAGAGAGTGAGAGAGAGAAAGAGGGAGAAAGAGAGAGAAAAGAGAAAAAGAGAGAGGGAGAGAGAGAGAAAATAAGAGACCCCCCCCACTAGGAATTAGAAAGCCAAGAGACCAAAAGAAAAGGTCTCAGAACTGGTCAGAGTGGCTCTTGACCTAGAAATAATGACGTTGTGGAATATGGCCTCATCTTGCTGTCCGATGTGACGTAACAAACAACAGCGAATTTCCTTGTTGCCGCAATGTTGAGATGCTATAATAAATGTGCTTCTTAATTAATTCACCAGCCAACACCGAGGGTAAGTCGAGGGATAATTGTAAGCAAATAATGAAAAAGTTTATCTAGTCATTTCGTCCAACGAGTTTGACATTCATCTGGTCGATATATTGAGTAGCAGATCATTGTCTCTACCCATCACGTGATATCCCCTTGTATTGAACACGTAATTTATTCCTCAAGGCCGTCGGAAAGAGTGGAGCAAGACTCAAGACACACAGCCCAACAGACAATGGTGACGAAACAAATTAGAGATCTGTTCAAGGCGCGAAGAAGTAGATGGGATAGCCAGGGTCCACGCATTGTGTAACGAGTGTCTGCGTGTACTTAGCAACAGATGGGCTCGGACAATCGCCTGGTCGCACACGCCATCTGTACACCGTCCTCATTAAACTGATTAGTCTGGTACTCTGGAGAATGTATTCCGTCCGTTAGAGCAACATTTCCTATTAGTTGTTGATGCTACTGATATTGCCACGAGTCGTGATTTATTCCATCTAAGTCTTTATTAATTCAAGTGAGAGCCCAACAGTTTGCCCAACACGATGATCCGCTTTGATTGGTTGGATTAATGACGTTGACTCATGTCACTATATCAACTTCATCCTACCATTTCTATCAGCAACATTCTATCTTGGCACAATATCAACTAAAGCTTACCACCTGAAATACATTTCGAAACATTTGTTAAGATTTGTTTCCACTGAACATAAACAAACTGCACCATAATATCTAAGTTATTTAAAGAAACACCTCAATACTACAACCGCAAAGTTCTGTAACAAGTAACAAATTTCCATTTCCTACTCCTGAAAACGTCATTAAATCCAAAGATGTATTTACAGGTACCACGTTTTACAAAATTAAACGCTATGTGCTGACTACCGATTATTACAACAAAGTTCTGTCAGAGAGACTCAATTCTATTAAAGATTCAATGCGGTTGTAGAACAAATAATTTTTCGTTTTCAAAACAAGGACAAACAGCTATATCTCATATGAGGACAAACTAGCTATGTCCCATACAAGGAATAACTATGTCCCATACAAGGACCAACTAGCAATATCACGTACAAGGACCAAATAGCAATGTCCCATACAAGGACCAACTAGCAATGTCGCATACAAGGAATAACTATGTCCCATACAAGGACCAACTAGCAATATCACATACAAGGACCAACTAGCAATGTCCCATACAAGGACCAACTAGCAATGTCCCATACAAGGACCAACTAGCTATGTCTCAATTACCAACCAAGATGTAAAAACGTCTCATATAGGAGAAAATGTAAATATAAGCAAGTTATGTTTTATGTGTGCAAGACAAAATACGTTTTTATGTATTGGTAAACAAGTTTTTATGTATGGGTAAACACGTTTTTATGTATGGGTAACTCATCATAAAACACAGGAGCCTTGAAGACAAGAGAGTGATCCCCCATAATGAAGGAATGTACGGATGCGGTGCTTGGAAGAACGAGGCAATTAATACAAAAACGGAAATACCCGTTCTAACTCCCTACTCCAGGGGTCGCAACGCTCGACCCAAGCGTCTTGTGTCTAACTGACATTATGAAGCGTTGCTTTCACCACGGGGCTGCCCTGTCCCAAAAGGAGAACCGTCATGTTAAACTGTACAGACATTACATGATGGTTTCATTCTGGCTGACGCCCAAGATTGCACTTGGAGCCATAGAGAGGCTCAGTTGGGGGGACCATTTGGAGGAGAAGCCCAGTTCGAGAGGCGGTTGTTGGTCGCATTAACTGACACAAGAAGGAACTTGTCCTAATAAAGAAATCCGGCATCTGCTTCATTTAATTCTAAGGATAAATCTCAACTTTTATCACTTGAGAGAAAAGTTGCTTTTCAACGCATGCGTCTTCTCGTACACTCTCACAAACGGTATATCGCTTATCTCAGCACCCAGATATACAGACTTGAAGACCGTATGAGATCCAAGTTAAGTGATAACCACTTGGCACTTAACTTCATTAGAGTCATTATCCACCAACTCAACCGGGATTTATATCTGTTTCTATCAACTAACAAAAAGAAGAAGCTTGGTAAACTTAAACCTCCTCAAGTTATACCTCAACAGACCACCACCAACAAGAATTTAGTAATTTGCATACCCCCAGATTTACCACTCTCAGAGAATGAAAGATCCCTTCTATCTAAGGGTCTTAAATTCATTCCTCTTACACCTTCTTGCGACCGTTTTCAACTACAGAGCGATTCTCAACGTTTTTTCCGCGCTCTCAGACTTCAGTTCCATTTTGCCGGGAAAAACAACACGCTTCCCGATGATGAGTTATTCCCATTCAAAAAACAAAGGAAATCTACTTGGACACCACCGCCTGGTCAATCCAAGGCTCTGGACTTATATATCAAAAGCACAGAGAATGATATTAAAAACCTTTTGTTTCCTCGACTCCGTAAATCCAACCTTTCTAAAGTTGAGTCGAAAGCCTTGTCTTTATTGCGCAGCCGTAAAGACATTGTCATCAAACCGGCCGACAAAGGCGGGGCCGTAGTTGTATGGGATAAGGAGTTGTATATTAAGGAAGCTCAGAGACAACTGGAGGACACCCAGTTCTACCAACAGAGAGCCACAGATCCCATCATGAAAAACAACACGGTGGTTAAAAAGACCATCGATGAGTTGATAACAGAATGCGCTCTACCTCAATCAGCGTCCAGGATGCACATTTTTGACAGTGACCTGGGCAAGCCATCCTTTTATCTCCTTCCTAAAATTCACAAGGATGGTAACCCTGGTAGACCTATTGTCTCTGCATGTTCTTGTCCAACAGAACACATTTCTGAATTCTTGGATAGTGTCTTCCAACCGATAGTGGCATCCCTCCCTACGTACATTAAGGACACCAACCATGCCTTACGGACATTCGACTCTCTGAGCATCAATCCAAACGTAAAGAACTATCTGTTCCTCCTTGATGTATGTTCCCTCTATACATCCATTCCCCACAACGATGGCCTTCTGGCTGTACAATACTTTTTGGACAGACAACCTCACCCCAATATACCTACACATGCCTTACTACGCTTGGCGGAATTGGTCTTAACCCTCAACTCGTTTGAGTTCAATGGCCAGTTCTTTGACCAAATCAGTGGGGTCGCCATGGGGACTAAAATGGGACCCAGCTATGCATGCTTGTTCATGGGCCATTTCGAGCACAGAGTGGAACAAGAATACACTGGTCGCCTCCCCGAATTTTATAAAAGATACATTGATGATGGCATTGGGGTCACTCATATGGAGAGGAGTGAACTTGACACGTTCATCAGCTTTGTTGATTCTTTTCACCCCTCCATTAAGTTCACTCACACGATTTCCGAACTATCGGTTAATTTCCTGGACATTACTGTAACTCTCCAGAAGAACCACCTCCTCACTTCGGCCTACTTCAAACCTACGGACAGTCACTCTTACCTACTCTATCCCTCGTCTCATCCCAAATCCTGTAAGGATTCTATTCCATTTTCACAACTCCTTCGCCTCCGTAGGCTGTGTCAATCTAATGAGGACTTTTTGGAAAAGGCGTTGGAAATGGTGGAGTTTTTTAGACAAAGGTCTTACCCTGAAGCTATACTTCAATCTGCACTTCAGCGAGTTAAAAACTTCACTCGTGCCGACGCCTTTGTATCACGCTCCAGTGATAGTAATGAAAGGAGCAAATTGGTGCTCACATACCATCCCCACAACATCAGAGCAAAGGAAATATTTGTGAAAAATCGCACAATCCTCCTCGCGGACCCTGAGACAAACAACATATTTTCCACCCCACCCCTCATTGTATTCAGGAGGGACAAAAATCTGCGAGACCTATTGGTTCGTAGCCGTCTGCTTATTCCGTCCTCCCATCTGGGCACTAAGCCATGTGGTCGTAATCGCTGCAAGACATGTCCCTTTGTTACCCAGACGGACCAGATTGTCTTCCCTAAGGGGACATTCAAGATTAGGAATGGCTATCTTTGTACTAGCCGCAATGTGGTCTACACCATTGTGTGTAAGCGCTGTCCTTTGAAGTACATTGGTGAAACGGGGAGGTTACTCTCTTGCCGTATCGCGGAACATGTACGTGCCATTAAACAAGACAAACAGTGTCCTGTCTCCCGACACTTCAATGGACGGGACCACATGGGCGTCGATGACATGTCTGTCACCGCCTTGGTTTCTTGTACAAACACACCCGGCCGGGTCAGTCTGGAGAATAGACTAATCCATGAATATGGGACTCTTACACCACATGGGATCAACGTTGTGTTCGCACTGACAAGCTGATTGATTGGCCACACCCACCCTTTCCTTTCCTATTTAAGCTCTTACTTTTCTCTCCTTGCTTTATCTTTACTGGACTACTTGGATTTCACCGCAGCTAAGTGTTTTTTTCTATTATTTCGTTTTATTCGTTTCATTTGTGTACTATTTGTCCGTTGAAGAAGGCTCTTTGCCGAAACGTTCGCTGTTGTGTTACGTCCTGTCAGGCCTACTAATACCCTGTTTTTATTTTATGCATTTACCTTTTTAAAAGCCTGATTGCAGTCTCACCCCCATTACTTTAAAGAAATCCCTGCGTGTTGAAAGCGGAACAAAATATATTTTGGAAGTAGAATTGCGTAAGTTGTCACAAACTTTTAGCAGAAAGGCTGATCACTGTAATGTACCATTAGTAAAAAGTGTTGGGCAGTCAGTGGGCACTGCAACATTATTCAGAAGTATTGCCAACTCTACCATTACCCAGAAGTAGTTAAACAGAAGTAGAATACAAGTGTGTTGTTTGAAGACAGATGCTTAATACAACAGTTGTCATCAGTAGAATAATAATAATTTTTTTAATCAAAAGGCTTAATTTTTTAATTTATTTCAAGAACGCCGTTAAGATCTGCTTAAATTTAACATTTCTGGGCACGCATGATTACAAGAAAGACTCAGCAGACGCGGAGACCGTCATCAATGCTCAGACTTTCTTTGTGTTTGTGTTTTAAGATAATTTAAATTATTTGTTTAATTTGCACCCCTTACAGAGTGATTAAAAAATTTTAAAATGTGATTGTTAAAACTAACTCGAAGGGTAAGTACAAAGTAAAGCTAACTTAAAAGGATAAGTACAAGGTAACGCTAACTCGAAGGTAAGTACAAGGTAACGCTAACTCGAAGGCTAAGTACAAGGTAACGCTAACTCGAAGGGTAAGTACAAAGTAAAGCTAACTTAAAAGGATAAGTACAAGGTAACGCTAACTCGAAGGGTAAGTACAAGGTAACGCTAACTCGAAGGATAAGTACAATGTAACGCTAACTCGAAGGCTAAGTACAACAAAAGAGTTTAATAAATCAAATATCATCCCTTTACTCCACCAACACTGACACTCTCAGACACGATATCTGTAATGGACACTGTCAGTCACGATATCTGTAATGGACACTGTCGGCCACGTTATCTGTAATGGACACTGTCAGTCACGATATCTGTAATGGACAATGTCAGTCACGTTATCTGTAATGGACACTGTCGGCCACGTTATCTGTAATGGACACTGTCGGCCACGTTATCTGTAATGGACACTGTCGGACACGATATCTGTAATGGACACTGTCAGTCACGATATATGTAATGGACACTGTCAGTCACGATATCTGTAATGGACACTGTCGGCCACGTTATCTGTAATGGACACTGTCGGCCACGTTATCTGTAATGGACACTGTCGGACACGATATCTGTAATGGACACTGTCGGCCACGATATCTGTAATGGACACTGTCGGACACTATATCTGTAATGGACACTGTCGGCGACGATATCTGTAATGGACACTGTCGGACACGATATATGTAATGGACACTGTCAGTCACGATATCTGTAATGGACACTGTCGGCCACGTTATCTGTAATGGACACTGTCGGCCACGTTATCTGTAATGGACGCTGTCGGACACGATATCTGTAATGTACACAGTCGGCCACGATATCTGTAATGGACACTGTCGGCCACGTTATCTGTAATGGACACTGTCGGACACGATATATGTAATGGACACTGTCAGTCACGATATCTGTAATGGACACTGTCGGCCACGTTATCTGTAATGGACACTGTCGGCCACGTTATCTGTAATGGACACTGTCGGACACGATATCTGTAATGGACACTGTCGGCCACGATATCTGTAATGGACACTGTCGGACACTATATCTGTAATGGACACTGTCGGCCACGATATCTGTAATGGACACTGTCAGCCACGATATCTGTAATGGACACTGTCGGCCACGATATCTGTAATGGACACTGTCGGCCACGATATCTGTAATGGACACTGTCGGCCACGATATCTGTAATGGACACTGTCGGCCACGATATCTGTAATGGACACTGTCGGCCACGATATCTGTAATGGACACTGTCGGCCACGATATCTGTAATGGACACTGTCGGCCACGATATCTGTAATGGACACGGACGGACACGATATCTGTAATGGACACTGACGGCCACGATATCTGTAATGGACACTGTCGGACACGATATATGTAATGTACACTGACGGCCACGATATATGTAATGGACACTGACGGCCAAGATATCTGTAATGGACACTGTCGGCCACGATATCTGTAATGGACACTGACGGCCACGATATCTGTAATGGACACTGTCGGCCACGATATCTGCAATGGACACTGACGGCCACGATATCTGTAATGGACACTGTCGGACACGATATATGTAATGTACACTGACGGCCACGATATATGTAATGGACACTGACGGCCAAGATATCTGTAATGGACACTGTCGGCCACGATATCTGTAATGGACACTGACGGCCACGATATCTGTAATGGACACTGTCGGCCACGATATCTGCAATTGACACTGACGGCCACGATATCTGTAATGGACACTGACGGCCACGATATCTGTAATGGACACTGACGGCCACGACATCTGTAATGGACACTGTCGACCACGATATCTGTAATGGACACTGACGGCACGATATCTGTAATGGACACTGACGGCCACGATATCTGTAATTGACACTGTCGGACACGATATATGTAATGGACACTGACGGCCACGATATCTGTAATTGACACTGTCGGCCACGTTATCTGTAATGGACACTGACGGCCACTATATCTGTATTGGACACTGTCGGACACGATATATGTAATGTACACTGACGGCCACGATATATGTAATGGACACTGACGGCCAAGATATCTGTAATGGACACTGTCGGCCACGATATCTGTAATGGACACTGACGGCCACGATATCTGTAATGGACACTGTCGGCCACGATATCTGTAATGGACACTGACGGCCACGATATCTGTAATGGACACTGACGGCCACGATATCTGTAATGGACACTGACGGCCACGACATCTGTAATGGACACTGTCGGCCACGATATCTGTAATGGACACTGACGGCACGATATCTGTAATGGACACTGACGGCCACGATATCTGTAATTGACACTGTCGGCCACGTTATCTGTAATGGACACTGACGGCCACTATATCTGTAATGGACACTGACGGCCACGATAAATGTAACGGCCACTGTCGGCCACGATATCTGTAATGGACACTGTCGGTCACGGATATCTGTAATTGACACTGACGGCCACGATATCTGTAATGGACACTGTCGGTCACGGATATCTGTAATGGACACTGTCGGCCACTATATCTGAAATGGACACTGAATGGCCACGATATCTGTAATTGACACTGTCGGCCACGGATACCTGTAATGGCTCGCGTGAATATCTGAGATGTAATCAAAGAAGTAACACAAGACAATTCTACATATATGCCTATCAACCTATTCAAGCAACCAACCACTTGATCCACTAATTCAACCACCCAACCATCCACTAATTCAACAACCAGCCCATCCAGTCACTGAACTATCCACTAATTCAACCATCCACTCATCCACTAATTAAACCACCCATCCACTAATAACGAACCATCCCTCCAATTATTCAGCTAACCACGCATCTAATCATTCACCCATCAATGTGTAAAGGTTTGACAGAAATAGACGATAAGGTTCTTTTTAAATATTCAAATGAAATTTAACATTTTAAAAAAAAACGAGAAAAATTTTTCAGGAACATTTTAAAGAAACAAATATGTGATTGAAAGATGCATGCAAACTAAAAATAAAGCTGCCCATGAGTAAACATTCATCCATGTTGCCAACGTGGAATTTCCCGACCATTTGGCCCCAATTTGTACAAGAAATGAATGATGATCTCTTGGCCAAGTTAATGGCAAGCAGTGATGAGAAATGGAGAGAAAAAATACAACCCAGGGAAAAAATAAATAAAAAAATAAAGTGCTAATCTAATCCTAGCTCCAGAATACACGTTTAGATTGGCCGATTATTTCGATCTTAAGTGATTTACGCAGATTCCGGGAGAGAAACCGCCCCATCACCGGCTGCTGATCAACCAAGGACTTTATCAGTAGGCTGAGTATTTTCGTCTGTTTGCAAGCTGTAATAGACGACGACTTAATATGTCAACTTTGAGGCTAAATTAAGTTATCTAAGAACAACATGCTCAAACTTTATTGCTTCAATTTATACCAACAAGCCGTTGATAGAAAGCAGAACAGCGCACTTCAGCATTATTGCTTCAATTGACTGACGTCATTTATAAGAACAAGAGTTTGATTAAAAGCAGTGCATTCCTTTAAAAATATATGTTCTTTAGAATGGAAGTGCTTATGTCTTATCGGCTGTCCCTCTTAGAATGTAGATGTGATGACGTTAGAAATGGCTCAACATTTATAGGCTTTGTTATTTCATGGCGGAAATGTATTAATAGAAATATCCGGGGTACTCAGAAGGACACTATTCATTAAGATACCAGTCAAACCTTCGGTTATTGTTTTAGGACTTATAGAAGTATAAATTTTTAAATTTTAAGTTAATTTGAGTCAGCTTAGTGGACTTGACGAAGACAAAACCTTGTAATAAAAATTCAAAATATTGTGCACACGTTGTGTTGATTAATATTTATACTGAAAAACAGTTTTAGGAAAAACTTTTCTTAAAATAGTAACATTACATATTGAGATATAACGTTTTACTGTTTGAGAAATGAAACATCCTGTAACGTCTTAATAAGTCCTAGTGTTGGAAACGATTTCGCCATGTCAAATATAAGATTATGTAAGACTTCATCAGGTCAAGATAAGATTATGTAAGACTTCATCAGGTCAAGATAAGATTGTGTACGACTTCATCAGGTCAAGTCGCTATTTGTTTATATTTCATTGGTCAAATTCTCAATACTGGGTTATTGAAGAAAAATTCGATATTTTTAGTGGAATAATATTGGATGGTATTTGTAAAATATATTATATATATATATATATAAATTATATATATATGTATATATATATATATATATGTGTATATATATATATATATATATATATATATATATATATATATATATATATATATATATATTATATAAAGTATATATATATTTAAGTGCAATATCTTTAGACAGTATTGGTCAAACAATCAAACTATTCCCATTGATACAAAGAAAAGCCGCACACCCGTCTTACCTACGCCCTAGGAGGGCGGTTCAGGTAGAGATGAAGGTATGACAGGTGTGCTGTAGGGAGGGATTAGTTCTAGTTTTTTGTGAGGTTTCTCACCGGGGGTCCATTTATGTATCAAATAAAACCAAACTCTCCGATTTCATTAGCGGGATTTAGATGACAGAATCCAACACATACGGTGTGACAGAAGGCACGAATATATCACACGTCTAGAGTGTGTAGCCGTGTGGCAGACAACTTTTTAAAAGCTTGTAGACTTGGAGCTTCAAAAACAATCATTCACTGGAGACAGTAATTTAAAAAAAAATGTCCTCAAAATGAATTAAAAGTAGCATGAAGTTGAAGATGAGAGAAAATAGGGTATAGTACGAAGACCATTAAAGGGACTATTTGATGACTGTTTCATGACTATCGGCTAAAGATGAGAGAGTGGTTAGGCCAGGTGCATTTAAGTGGTAGGCTTCAGGTCTAGGTGTACGCTGGCCGAACTTAATAACAGGCTGCAGTTTGGTGTATGATATCTATAAAAGGCGGTGATTGGCCAGACAATTTATATAACTTTCTGTCTGAGAATCAATATTTTGTAGAAGCCCCGGGCTGTGGAGGGTTAATAGAAATCAAATGATGGCTCGAAAAGGAAGAGGCTCTTCAAACGAAAACGCGTTTTAATATGTAAAGATTCTTCTTCTCAACATCTACCAAATATTATCAGAGTTAAGGGAGCCTCACACCCGGGAAAGGACGTACCCCACCTGACCTGGCGGAAACTGAGTTAATGTGAGAGGTAGTTGAAATTCAGGGACGTTAACGGCGTCTGCTGTACTAAAATTGGTGGGCTACTATTTGAGTGTTCACCGGGGGTGTCCTTGGTGAGGGTAGTCTGCACTCGGTACGGTACATGTAAGATGTTATTTCACAGCGGGACACCTTATTAAGGGTAGCCAGTACGGGGTATGGTCATGGAAGATGTTGGGTGTATCGAGTGGCCCGTGTTAGTGCAAGCCAAGGGAGGTAAGTGGAAACACGCTTTACATTCAACTGGTATGTGTCAGAGGAATTCATTTACACACGTGTGACCGGCTGTGTTTTCTGTCCAGAATTATGTGCTGTAATTAGGAATGTCAAGGTCATTCATTGTATTATTTAAAACTGTCTTGACAGTCCGCGTATTCCAAAGGTTGCTCACATTTTGTTAATGAAAATATTTTTAAAATGAAATTTCTACTAAAAAAATGTTGAGAGCTGCGCGCGGGGGCGAAATACTGAAATGTCATGAGATTAGTTCATAAGGGGCCGCAACCATCGCTTGGAAGAGCCAAATGTCAGCGACCATTGGCCTATTCTGAGCTTATCTAGGCTCACAAGCATCAGATCTAAACCACGAGACCAAAACGTGCCCCTGCCCCCCCCCCACACACACAAATAAATACCAACAAACACCAACACCTACTGCAACAACCACACACGCACCCATTTCTCGGTCTATTTCTCAACACCCACCAACATAAACACAACCACATACACTCAACCACACACCAACATACACTCATCAACCACACACCAACATACACTCATCAACCACACACCAACATACACTCATCAACCACACACCAACATACACTCATCAACCACACACCCACATACACTCATCAACCACACACCCACATACACTCATCAACCACACACCCACATACACTCATCAACCACACACCCACATACACTCATCAACCACACACCCACATACACTCATCAACCACACACCCACATACACTCATCAACCACACACCCACATACACTCATCAACCACACACCCACATACACTCATCAACCATACACCCACATACACTCATCAACCACACACCCACATACACTCATCAACCACACACCCACATACACTCATCAACCACACACCCACATACACTCATCAACCACACACCCACATACACTCATCAACCACACACCCACATACACTCATCAACCACACACCCACATACACTCATCAACCACACACCCACATACACTCATCAACCACACACCCACGTACACTCATCAACCACACACCCACATACACTCATCAACCACACACCCACATACACTCATCAACCATACACCCACATACACTCATCAACCACACACCCACATACACTCATCAACCACACACCCACATACACTCATCATACACACACCAACATACACTCATCAACCACACATCCACATACACTCATCATCCACACACCCACATACACTCATCAACCACACACCAACATACACTCATCAACCACACACCCACATACAATCAACCACACACCCACATACACTCATCATCCACACACCCACATACACTCATCAACCACTCATCCACATACACTCATCAACCACACACCAACATACACTCATCATCCACACACCCACATACACTCATCAACCACACACTCACACACACTCATCCACCACAAATCCACATACACCCATCAACCACACACCCACATACACCCATCAACCACACACCCACATACACTCATCATCCACACACCCACATACACCCATCAACCACACACCCACATACACTCATCAACCACACACCCACATACACTCATCATCCACACACCTACATACACTCATGTCTTCACTTCTCATGTCTTCACTTCTCATGTCTTCACTTCTCATGTCTTCACTTCTCATGTCTTCACTTCTCATGTCTTCACTTCTGATGTCTTCACTTCTCATGTCTTCACTTCTCATGTCTTCACTTCTCACGTCTTCACTTCTCATGTCTTCACTCCTCATGTCTTCACGTCTCACGTCTTCACTGCTATTGTCTTAACTTCTCATGTCTGCACTTCTTAAGTCTTCACTTCTCATGTCTGCAATTCTCATGTCTGCACTTCTCATGTCTTCACTTCTATTGTCTTCACTTCTCATGTTTTCAGTTATGGCGATCACGTGACAGCTTAGCGCGCTTAATTCAAGTCGCGGAATAACATTGATGAACGAAAAAAACACACACGTCACCCGCGGGTTTGGGTGGGGGGTGGGCGGAGTGCTTTACAAAGATGTGCACGTACACATCAGTTGCCGGGAGAAATGTTGTGGATGGTTTTATAAAGATGTGCACGTGCACATCAGTTGCCGGGAGAAATGTTGTGGATGGTTCTATAAAGATGAGCACGTGCACATCAGTTGCCGGGAAAAATGTTGTGGATGGTTCTATAAAAATGTGCACGTACACTTCAGTTGCCCGGGAGAAATGTTGTGGATGGTTCTATAAAGATGTGCACGTACACATCAGTTGTCCCTAGAAACGTTGTGGATGGTTCTATAAAGATGTGCACGTGCACATCAGTTGCCGGGAGAAATGTTGTGGATGGTTCTATAAAGATGTGCAGGTACACATCAGTTGTCCCTAGAAACGTTGTGGATGGTTCTATAAAGATGTGCATATGAGATTTGTGTGGGCCAGTATATGGAATATCGTCCAAATAGAGACACTAGCTTCATCCTTATTAAACACATATATGTGAAATAATGGATATCTTTAAGTTGCTGGTCTACAAGCAATGACTCATTGCAAAGATTGTAGCCGGAAGATGATTATGAAGTCTCAATAGTTTCATTTGGATACATATTGGAATAGACCTGATAGTAAATGTCCAATTAATTATTTTTTCAATGAATTTATTTTGGTCATAAAATTTCAAGGGGCAGAAAACTAATTTTTAAAAATATATCCGGTCATTAATAAATTATAATTATTCAGTCATACATTTTAACAAGGGCTTAGATCTATAACGATTAATTTAAACTTAATAGTTAACTTTTGAAAAATTAACGATTAATTAATCGTTAATTTCGATTAAAGTAAAAAATTAAAATTTATGAAGGCATAAGTAAAACTTACTAAACGTTCTTGTTGAAAATCTAAATAACAATGAAATGTCTCCTTTATATGACATTTTTTAACCAACCACGCAAAAAGACAAGTGTTTTGACATTATTTGGTTCAAGTGATGAGCGGGCCTAATTGACACTATAACCAGCCAAGCTGAACTGGAACTGAGGTAACTGGTATGCGCAAAACGGTCTTGGCAAGGAATGACATTATCGGATATCGGTGTTCATTAAGTTTCCACCATTGTAGAGGGTAATGGATTCAGGAACTTTCATCTCCATTTTGTAACGCAGTAGTTCATAAGAAGAGCTGTCGTCATCTTCTGTCTCTGAATCAGACTACATTACTTTCATTAGCTTAATACTCTTATCATTTGGTTTCATAAGTAGGCGAAGTGTTAGAACCATGGTAGGAAAACTTTATCAACACTTTGAACATTCCCGTAGGTCAATTTAAAACCAAAATGTTCGTGTAATTGTCAGGAAATTTATTATTTATCGGCCGCTATTGAATTGAGAAATTAATAGTAAATTTCCGCCGCCCTAATTTTAACATATGTAGTTATCAATTGTCACATTTTTAATCGGTCATCGTGACTTTTCAATTCATTTATTCTGAAATTTCTCAAGTGATAAATTATAACATTTAAACTCATTCGGCTTTTCATATGCAGATCTGCAGATATACAGTTTTACATATGCGGGCATAGAGCTTAACATACGCAGTCATTCGGTGTAACATATTCAGCCATATTCTGTAATTAAAACACAAATTAATTTCCGTATCCGAGCGGTTTTTTCCCATCATGATCTTAAGTGGTTCCGGCAAAGATTTATGTGTGTCGTGTTGTGGATGGTGGGGAAGAGGGAGTTAACTATGAACCCAGCATACAACAGATTCTAGAGGCAATGATTGAAAGGAAAAGATATTTAACTAAGGGGCCGTCCATAAATGACGTCACACAATTGTGGCCGATTTTTTACCCCCCCCTCGTCACCCATCGTCACAAAAGTTAGACTCCCCCTCTAAAAATACGTCACTAAGCTTTGACCCCCCCCCCTAAAAAAAAACAACAACCCACCCCCCCCCAAACAACCTTATTTTCTATATGAAAATAAGTATGTTTCAAATCACTTTTATTGTCATTGAAGTATTTATTATTTATTTAGTAAAGATCTACATTGTAATATCGAAACCCGCGTGAAGCAATTTTTAAAAACGTTTAACCGGCCTTCAGAAAACGAACTGTGTGAACATCCTTAGATTATATTTTATTTTAATTCATACAAAAAACATTGACTATTAATCATCACGGTTAACGTCTTTGCTTAGAAAAAAAAATATTTAAAAATAATATTTTTAAAATGTATTTTTTTTAAAAATCGCTCAATTGACTGACGGGCATCCGGTAAGAAAGAGGTCGGCGAACAGGGGTAAATAACCTCATCTGGGGTCAAAAGGGAATTCTTGGGGGTAATGCCGACTCATTTGGGACATATAATATGCACTACAATCCACTAGATCAGGGGTCGGGAAACCATGGCTCGCGAGCCAGATGTGGCTCTATTAATGGCTGCATCTGGCTCTCAGACAAATGTTCGATTATTTTTAATTTTTTTTTAAAATTCAGAATCCTTTGATCTCCATTATAATTGTATATAAAAACAGCATAAAATGTTATTAAAAGAATTCAGAGACCTAATTATTGTACTTATAGTGTTGAAATTACACTAAATGCACAAATTTACTTGAATTTTTAGTTTTAAACATAATGTATGGCTCCCACAAAATTACTTTTCAAAATATGCGGTGTTTATGGTTCTCTGAGACAAAAAGTTTCCCGACACCTGCACTAGATATATTAAAATACGTCATGTGTACGTGTACGCTTGGAACATATGCCCATTATTGAACCGATTCCTTCCAGAAAATGCATTTTAAAAATTTGACAACTATGTAGATTTCTTACCTACGTACTATATGAAGACACCTAAATCGACCCTAATTTCATTTATATTGACACGGATGACAATAGTCTTAATCCACATGAGTTGACTGTATCAAGTATCCTATCTGTGATATTAATATACATATTTGCAATCTCTGTCACGTCTGTCATGTCTGTCCGTGACGCTATGCGAGGTAACTCCCGATAAAAAATAATATATAGAAGTAAAAATGTTGCTTTCGAGATTAACAAAAATGTGTTTCTCGCCTTAAAATATTGTGACGTGACGTCATTATTTGAACTTTTATTAATGTGTGAAGGGAACGAAGTAAAAAGAGCCATGTTTTCATTTGATGTGATTAATATTATTATTATTTTTTTGTATTAAATGTCCGTTTTTGTGTATGTGTCCATGTCAATATTACGTACGTAATTTAATTTAATTTTCTATATTAATATATAACATTCGTTTTTCGGTTTATGAAATTTACAATTGGTTGTCGTTTGGTTGTCAAGTTTCGATGCGTTTTGAACTACAAAGCCATTATTTATTACTGCAAATGAAATTTGCCAACTTATGCTTCAGTTTAGCGTTTGTTTTTCTTTTATACACTTTGAGATTGCATATTTGTATGTTTAAAAAATAACATATTTAAAAATCGGACTCCTCCCCACAATAGTTTTTTTTTAAATTGTTATTTACATGTAATATTTTAATGCGTCTTAGACTAATTTGGAATAAAAATCTTTGCTTTTAATATAGAACTGGAAGGGGTGCTGACTTGACAATAATGAAAACGTTTATTAGAATTCCTAAAATGTGTATATTAAATTTTATATACGATTACCTGTTGATACTTTAATATTTTCTTTTATCTAGTGATTAACTTTACTTCAAAGGTTTCATGCAAAATAAATAGTTCGTTGTTATTTATATTTGTAAATAGTTACAATTTTTTATTTACATGTTTTTGAAAATGTAAAGGTAATAATGTATGGACCAATGGGCGCATAAACTGACAAGTCATAATAGATCTTGAAAAGGTGCTGACTTGACAATAATAAAAACGTTTATGTGAATTACTAACACGTTTATATTAAATTGTAAATATGATTAACAGTTGATAATTTAATCTTTTCTGTTATCATGCGACAAACTTTGCAAAAATTACATTTTATTTTTAAACATGTTTTGGTAATGTTGTGGTAATAATGTATGGACAAATGGGCAAATAAACTGACAAGTAATAATCATCAATGAAGCTTAAACTGCTTCAAATCACAGATGTGCTTGATGTGGATCACATTACAGTCACATAATTTATTTTTAACGCACTGTGCTGTATTATTGGTGCACTCATAATCGGTGCGCACTATTCAATGCCGCAAGTTAACGTCCGGCTGACTCCTCAGCAATATTTGTTAATACTTCGAACTTCAAACTTCTTTGCTGTAGTATCACCTTATGCTGTGTGTAATTCACTATGCATTTACTATTATCCTGATTATATCATTATTATTCATGGAAACTCATATAACGCGAAGCCTAAGCTTGGAGGTTTTCCCATAACACATATATTAGTATATTATATAATCAAAATATATACTCTGCTGTGTCCGTTATTAACGCTAGAATTTAGAAAGCGCACCGCGAAAAAAATAGCCTTGAAAAAAATACTGAAAAAAAACGAAAAAAATAAAAAATAAAAAAATATTTAAAAAAAACAGAAAAAATGCTCTTTTCAAACGTCCGCATAAAATTGTTCAATATGGAAAAGAGATTTAATTTTTCTCTCTTGGTCTCTACATTTTCTGATTATTTACTATGCGGCTTTCAGGCAAAAGGGACAATTAAAAAAACTGAAATATATATCCATTTTGAAAATTTCTGTCATTGTAGACGGGTAATACGCTAGTTTAAAATTAATGCCTTAAAAACTAAGCAAAGAAGAAAAGTTGTTTTGTGCTCCTCTCAAATTGCGATGTCAAGAATTTGATGCATTCAATAAAAGTTTTATGAATACTTGACTTATTTTAAATGGGCTCATTTATCATTACATCTAGACTGGCCAGGGGCGTTTGACCAAAAACCAATCAAACAATTATATCAAACTTAAAACGTTTATAATTCTATCAAATATATTCCCTCCCCCCCCCACCTTTTAAAGAAAAAGGATATTCCGTGTCGTTTTGACTTAAAATATCTACAAGCAAACCTATTCAGATAATTTTTAGACACTTGTCATGATTGTAAAACTCACCAGTAGCATTTTCGCTAACGACGCTCCCCAAAATCCCCGAGTCATGTGAGCAGGACCTAGAGTCTGGGGGTTGGGGGGGGTAACGCACACATAAACTTGTATATTTTGGGGTAACGGGCAAAAAAGTTCGCCGACTCCTGCCGTGAGAGAACCAAACGGAGCTGCGGTTACATCACAAATGCTTCGATGTCAAACATCAAACGACGCAGGGTAACAATTTCATAGGTTATCTTCTGGTTCTCAAACTTAAGGATTATAATTAGATTTAATTTTCGTGTCTTGATAGCTTACGCCAGCCAGCGTCTGATGGCCTACCGACCGGCACATTGAGAAGCACTGATTTAAATAAAAAAAAATGTCATTAAATAAATTGTAAGCGACCAAATATTTCAGTGGAAGATTTATTTAAAGTGACCCTTTTGATGTGACGTCACATTTCTTCAACCCCCCTCCCTCCCCCTCGTCAAGCATCGTCACAAAAGTGTGACCCCCCCTAGGTGCGCGACGTCATTTATGGACTGCCCCTAACATAAAAATGTGGCCAAGACATGTTTTATCTACTGGACATAATATATTTGTGCCTATATTATATTATATATATATATACATACATATATATATATATATATATATATATATATATATATATATATATATATATATATATATATATATATATATATATATATATATATAATTCTCTTCGTGGTCGGACCCTGCGAGACACCAAGCTGCAAGTATGTTCAACAGATACTAATTTTAGAAAGCAGCGCACCAAATTACTGCACCAATGCATCAAAAGGTGTGCAAATTAAATATGCGCTGTAAAAAATATTATATGACGTCATTGTTTTCGCTGATATTTTAATTTTGTAAAAAGGGAACAATGTAAAAAGTTATAAAATACTTTGTGTACATTTCAGAAAGTTTAATATTTCGTATTGATCAAACAAGGACAAGTTAGTTGGGATTTTGAAAAAGGTGGGCGCCGTAGGCGCCCTAAAAAGTGCATTTTTTTTCCAAATAAATAGATTTCAGCTGAACACTTCCGTCATTTTTTACGGGTGATACGCCGCGGGTCTCTCCAGAGTTCCTTCTTTTCATTCACTCACAGTCGTTTGCCCAAACCCACCCCATTTTGACAACTGTGTCTTTCAGGAAGTCTTCACCCGTCACTAAATCATTAGCGGCGTATGCTTCACCGCGGGTCAGCTAGTTTAATATAATAACCCAAGTCACAGGTTGGATGTGTAACGCTATGACGTCATTTTTTGAGCTTATATTTTAATACAAGGTGTGCATCGGAGGCGCGCAAAAAGGTGTACAAAATAATTATAAATTAAAGACGCGCTGTAAAAAAAATATATCACTTAATTGTTTAAGCTTATATCTTAATTTTTGAAAAGGGAACGATGTAAAAATAGGATTTGATGATTTATAATTATAAAATACTTTGTGTACATTTCAGCAAGTTTAATATTTCGTATTTATCAAACATGGATAAGATACTTGGGATTTTGAAGAAAGTGGGTGCCATAGGCGCCCTACAACCCCTAGTATATATATATATATATATATATACATGTTCATGGGCGTCGCTAGGGATTTTTCCAGGGGGGGGGGCAAAAAATCCCACTTTTTAAAAATTTTAACTGGCAATGCCATACAGGTACAATTTTCAATTAAATTCAAGTTCAGTATAAAATAAGGGTTGAAAAAAGCCTTAGAAATTAAAAAGACTTACAAATTAGTGTTGTAATAGTTAAAATACAACATTTATTAATGCATTTAATAAATTAATTTTTCCCCCCTCAAATGTAGGGGGGGGGGCTTGCCCCCCTTCCCTACGCCCATGTAGATGTTTGGTATAAAAATTAAAGATTTATAATTGAGAAGGCAAAAGAGAGATATGTAAGTGAGAGAATGAGTGAACAGCATATGTAAAACCTCATAAGCACTCGCCCCACGTTTTTAGTCATATTAAATCAAAGTACTTGAACTTATAACTTTTTAATTATTTTCTTCTTTTTAGTCCACTTATAAAAACGTGGTTTTTCAAAACCTTTTTTTTTAAAACCTCTATTTATTGAAGCATAAGTTGAGCTCCATTGTTCTTCCCTGCCATGTTGGCTCCATTATCGTAACCTTAGCCGCGTACATCTTCAAGTGCTAAACAATTTTGAACTAATGCTGCTTTAATTTCCAAGGCAATTCCTTCTCCTGTTTTTTCTGTTGTATTTATGAAACCAACGAACCTCTCTTTAATGGTATATTCTTTATCTGGCAATTTCACATACCGAATAATTTCAGCTATTGGTCTTTGTGAGATACACCCGGAGTGCTATCAAATATTTTACTATAATATTTAGCTTCTTGAATTTCTTTTATTATTTCACTTTGTACTTTCGCTGATAACAAATTAATAAATTTATTCTGGATTGTGGGCGACAAATAGCTAGTGTGATGTTTTAATATGCGATTCAAGTGAATTTTTAAAACCAACATCAAACTTACTCACAAATTTTATCAGGTTCAAAAATATATCTTCATCTTGTTCGTGTCCACGAAAAGCTAAGTTGTTTTCAGTACAAAACATTATAATTTTCAAAATTATAGTCAATGTTTTGCGCCATTTTAGAATTTCCCTTTTCAGTGCTGCTTGTGCATAGTCGTCAAATAGTCCACCCTTTTCTAGCCCTTTTTCTAATAATTTCCATTTCGTAAAATTGTTTATGTGTTGCCACGAATTTTCGTGATTTTGAATTTGTGGGTTTCCAGTCCTCACATTCATCGGATGACAAAATGGAATATAATGTACACCAGATTTAGCGGCGCCCTTTTGAACTGGCGCAGGCCGGCGCCCCTGGCAACTGCCCCAATGCCAATCCCTTGTTACGCCACTGTATAGGTCAGGGTATACTGTATTTAAGAATTGAATGTTTTGCAATACAAAATGTTTTAAATTAAGTAGTTCTTTTATGCATAACTTAAACGGTTTATTTCAAAGAGTCGTCGAAGCGTCCTACTTTATGAACATTTAATGATTTTAAAGACTTATGATTTGTCAAGCGTATTTGATAAATGGTTTATTGTGAACGCTAAGTAACTAATACAAAATAAAAAGTTAATTATGCAGGCTTGCTAATATATGTAACATAAACTGCTCTTTAATGAAGGCTTGGTAACAAATACTTCATAAATGATTTATTTTGCAGGCCGGCTGACAAACCTTGCCACACATTGTACATCTAATATATACAGGGCTGTCTCTAGTGTACATCTAATATATACAGGGCTGTCTCTATTGTCTTATCTCTCTTTATGTCTCACGTGCTCGTCCTCAGGGAACAACGGCTATAGTAATTCTCTCTCTTTATTTCTCCTTTACATCTATAGTATAACGACTGCTACTTTCACAAGTTCTATACTATCTTTCAGTGACTCTCCTGTTCAATGCGATGCTCTGCATGGACTCAGTTCGTGATGACTGTCGAAGGTCAAGTATCTCAGCGTGACCAGTCCCAATTATTGTCCCCCTTTTATTTTATAAGGCCCCCCCCCAAAGGGTCGGTAGAAATTTCTCCCATACGTATCCAACCTATCCGGACAGTAAAAGTTTAAAATATGGGACAACCTGTCACTGTCCCTCACCTTTTATTTGCCTTTCCAATAAGCTCGCAAGCGCTTTTCTATGATGTCCCGCAGTGGTCATCCAGCCTCGCTCTTGCAACATATCATATTGCCCTGTCCCTAGTCGCTCTAATGAACTCTAATCCAATCTTTGACCACCCCCCCACACACACTTTTGTTCTAGCAATTATTACACACAGCAAATGGGGGCATTCGTAACATAGCTTTATAAAATGGCAGACGATTGTTGTATTATATATAAACTAGTGTATCACCCGTCAAAAATGACGGAAGTTTTCAAAATAAATACACATCAGATTAAAAAATAACGTAATACAGAACTTTCATTTATTTTATTCATTTATTTCCCTATTGAACAGTTTTAAGCGGACGTTCGAAAAGAGTTATTTTTTGGTGCAGTAATTTGGTGCACTGCTTTCTAAAATTAGTAGCGTCACGGACAGGACAGACGGGACGTGACATACATTGCAAATTATGTATATTGATGTGAGACCATTTTTTGTGTAGTTAAACTTTAATGGAGTTTTTCACAAATACTATGAGTTCATTAAAGAATGATGACAAAGGTTCAGCATTGGAAACCACACTTTATATAGTAACGGACACAAAGATTCGGCGTTGGAAACCACACATTATATAGTAACGATTATGAAGATTCAGCTTTGGAAGCCGAAATAGTAAGGGAGATTCTAGCCATACAGATTTAACTTGGGTAACAAAACTCGTAGGACCAGTTCCAGATATACCGAAACAAACCACAAAAATAAATAAATTCAGTTCGAAAATGGCATGCAGCGATGTCAATGAAAGATAAGGGTCACAAGGTTTAACCAGGCACTGGATCCCTCTCAGATGAACATTACATCACTAGACCCCTGCAGAGATTAACTCATCGTGGAGATTAGCCGGGATGATAAGCGAGCTACAAATGAAGAAATGAGATCATACTTGCTGATTATTACGAAGATAATTTCTATTCTCGGCGCCACAAATGTTAAGTGTTACGTAACATTTAATATGCTGATCAAATCACTCGGTGCTTACATATTGAACAAATCCATTCTAATTTGCTTACATATTGAAAAAATCCATTTTAATTTGCTTACATATTGAACAAATCCATTCTAATTTGCTTAAAAATTGAACATAAGCCATACGTCTAATTACATTGTGAATGAATATCTAAATATTTGCAATTGAATTAATAAAATGGCTAAGACGATCGCTTACATATTGAAGGAATTCACATATCATGCAAACATATTGAACTCCCCTCTCCTCCTAACACACACACAAGCAGATGAATATATTGTTTGTGATTTCTATATTTCATTCCTATTTCACACACCATTGAAAGACCCCAGACCATTAAAAGTCAAACATATACTATTTATAACAAAGACAGAGTTTGTAAACTATGACTATATTTATATTAAAAATCTACCCGGAAGATCTTGAAGTCAGTGTACGGAGACCAACGACAATAGACAGGAAGTTCACTAAAGCACTGTGGGATGACAAGATGGCCTCCAGGAAACTGCCGTTAATTAACCAATCAGAGGGGGAGACTAGACCCCACCAGGCGGCGATGCACACAAAGCCACGTGCTATTCTGGGCGGTAGTCAAACATGGCCGCTACTTCACTTGTCAAATAATGGTTTAAAGTTAAACAGCTTGCTTCATTTCCCCGATATTTTGCCAGCGTCCAGTCTTGAAAATTAAACGACAAAACTGAGAAAAAAGCGCGTCTCAACGTTAACTTTAATTTTTCTACAACTGGAAAAGCTGTTGGAAATAAGAGCAGATGTCCTATAATAAGGAAGTTGTTAAAGAGTAATTGTTTTGATATGCACGGAATTTATTTTGTAGATTAAACTGATTGGCAAGGTGTGAGGGTGGGTGGGAGAATATGTTTTTGAAAAATGCGCAGCCGGCGGGAAATTCGATGACACTGGCAGCAGAATCAAGTGGGGTGGGGGGGGTGGGGGTGGGCAGGAGCGGACTGGCCACCCTCATGAAAAACGCATCGGCAGTGTGTTTGCCTCGTAGCGAATCGTTTTAACTCGTAATGTCAATTTACACGATCTGTTTACTGTTTTTCTTAGATTCGCCAGCAGATGGTCAAGGAAGGGTTATCAGGTTCAGCCAGATTTTTCTTCAATAAGTTCAACGCTATTTTCAAACCATTCACGTTTTAAATCATCATTAGCACTTGTTCCATGAGATCCTCAAAAACGAAATGACACTCAATATTTTTAAACGCACATTCCAGGGATTGGATAAAACGTCTTCAAATCATACTCTACAAATATTTATTGATTTAGTAACATAATAACTACTAGTGTATCACCCGTCAAAAATAACGGAAGTTTTCAAAATTAATACACATCAGATTAAAACATAACGTAATACAGAACTTTCATTTATTTTTATTTTTTTTATTTTATTCATTTATTTCCCTATTGAACAATTTTATGTGGACGTTTGAAAAGATTTATTTTTTGGTGCAGTAATTTGGTGCGCTGCTTTCTAAAATTAGTAGCGTCACGGACAGACAGACGGGACAGACAGACGTGACATGCATTGCAAATTATGTATATTGATGATTCCTACAACCCTTGGAATATATGCCGAGGCCATTCCTACAACCCTTGGAATATATGCCGAGGCCATTCCTACAACTTTTGGAATATATGCCGAGGCCATTCCTACAGACCTTGGAATATATTTACACAATTTCTACAACCCTTGGAACAATTCAAAATGTGCGCCATGACGTGTATGGCAAGTGCGTGGAGCTAACAAAGGAGAAAATCCCGGTTGACGTCTGCCCAGTTACCCGGATATTTCTATCAATAATAACTCAAGTAGATCACGAACACAAACAGAGAGGACGTGGTTATACGAGATTGGGTCTCCTGTTGTAAGACTCTCTACACGAGCTCCGCTGTTTTTCTGATGGGCTACATAAGAGTGGTTGTCTATTTTCATGAGAGTCTAAAGATAAATCTCGTGGTTAAAGAGACACATTATAGTTTTTAGATCAAATGGATTTGTTTAAAATAACAAAGACATTTTTTTTACAAACTTCAAGACCAAAAACTCAAATAAATTATTTAATAAAATTAAAAGATATTTAAAAAAGAAAATTTGAAAACGATGAATTTTTCGAGGCACTTAAGCTAACAATGTTAATGTTGACCAGGAAGAGATCAGACCTAATATAAAAATGTTACTTTTCATGACCAGCCAGAGATCAGACATAATGAACAATGTTAATGTTGATGATTAGCCTGAGATCTGACCTAGTGTAGCAATGTTACTGTTGACCAGCCTGAGATCAGACCTAGTGTAGCAATGTTACTGTTGACCAGCCAGAGATCAGACCTAGTGTAACAATGTTACTGTTGACCAGCCTGACATCAGACCTAGTGTAACAATGAGGCTGTTGACCAGCCAGAGATCAGACCTAGTGTAACAATGTTACTGTTGACCAGCCTGAGATCAGACCTAGTGTAACAATGTTACTGTTGACCAGCCTGAGATCAGACCTAGTGTAGCAATGTTACTGTTGACCAGCCAGAGATCAGACCTAGTGTAACAATGTTACTGTTGACCAGCCTGAGATCAGACCTAGTGTAACAATGTTACTGTTGACCAGCCTGAGATCAGACTTAGTGTAATAATGTTACTGTTGACCAGCCAGAGATCAGACATAATCTAACAATGTTACTGTTGACCAGCCAGAGATCAGACCTAATCTAACAATGTTGCTGTTGACCAGCCAGAGATCAGACCTAATCTAACAATGTTACTGTTGACCAGCCTGAGATCAGACATAATCTAACAATGTTACTGTTGACCAGCCTGAGATCAGACCTTGTGTAACAATGTTACTGTTGACCAGCCTGAGATCAGACCTAGTGTAACAATGTTACTGTTGACCAGCCTGAGACCAGACCTAGTGTAACAATGTTAATGTGACCAGCCTGAGATCAGACCTAATCTAACAATGTTACTGTTGACCAGCCTGAGATCAGACATAATCTAACAATGTTACTGTTGACCAGCATGGGATCAGACCTAATCTAACAATGTTACTGTTGACTGTTGACCAGCATGGGATCAGACCTAATCTAACAATACATAATATACGAGCCATCGTACCGCCCGAGGTGATGTTCCCCTTCAGACGTATTGAGAACACGTTTTAGAGCCCTGGCGGTGTTGTCTTCAACACTGGCGGGAGTTTAGTGGTCTAGAACCATCGATTTATCTTGCTGATCATTCTTTGCTAGACTCTTCGGGGACTTCAGATCACATGACGTGTATTAACAGTTCCTTTGACGTGTCCCAATAGATAGAATGACGTCTATCAATCAGGACGACTAGAAATATGATGTGCATCAATAGAAATATAACGTGCTCCAATATAAATATGACATGCACCAATATAAGTGTGATGTGCTACAATATAAATATGATGTGCACCAATAGAAATATGACATGCACCAATATAAATATGATGTGCATCAATATAAATACGATGTGCAACAATATAAATATGATGTGCACCAATAGAAATATGATGTGCACCAATAGAAATATTATGTGCATCAATATAAATATGATGTGTACCAATATAAATATGTGCACCAATATAAATATGATGTGCACCAATATAAATATGATGTACACCAATATAAATATGAAGTGCACTAATATAAATATGATGTACACCAATATAAATATGATGTACACCAATATAAATATGATGTACACCAATATAATATGATGTGCACCAATATAAATATGATGTGCACCAATATAAATATGATGTGCACCAATATAAATATGATGTACACCAATATAAATATGATGTGCACCAATATAAATATGATGTGCATCAATATAAATATGATGTACATCAATATAAATATGATGTGCACCAATATAAATATGATGTGCATCAATATAAATATGATGTGCACCAATATAAAAATGATGTACACCAATATAAATATGATGTACACCAATATAAATATGATGTACACCAATATAAATATGATGTGCATCAATATAAATATGATGTGCACCAATATAAATATGATGTACACCAATATAAATATGATGTACACCAATATAACTATGATGTACACCAATATAAATGTGATGTGCACCAATATAAATATGGCATCCATCAATCAAGCGCCGTGCCCATAGGCGTATGCGGTCATGCCTCTCCACATGCAGTCTTCTGTTTTTGGTATTGTCCATCAGCTCCGCTGGTGATTGTGCCCCATGCCATCTTGTCAGCCCATCCAGCATCTTTTCTCTCTGTCTGCCTTGATCCCTTTTGCCCTCGATCTTTCCTGTAGTTACCATGTGTTCCAGCCTGCCTCTCATCATGAGGTTACTAGATTGTCTCTTTCTAAAGTTAGAATAATTTTTCTTGTACTGGCCTACTTCTTTCAGAACTTTTTCGCTACTCCTCTTCGCCGACCATGTTAATTTTACATTCGCCTAAAAAACCACATTTCACAAGCTTCCAAACGTTTCTGTAATTCATTTGTGACTGTCAAGGCTTCACATCCATAAAATAAAACTGGTTCGATGTAACACTGAAGCACTCTTTTCCTCACTTCCATTGATATGGATTTGTTGGTCAGGAGATTCTTCATTTTATGGAATACTGCTTTGGCTTGTGCTATTCTGCTTTTATCTCAATTGTGCATCTTCCGTCTGAGGTCAACATTGTTCCCAGATATTTAAATTTGGTGACTTGTTTTAATGTACTCCATCTACTAATAATCTACATTCTGGGTTCGTTTTCTCGTTGGATATTACTATTACTTATGTTTTCTTTTTGTTAAAAGTTAGGTGTTTGTTTGCCCTTTCCTTAACTATTCTGTCCAACAATCTTTGTAGTTCTTCCTCGCTCTTTGCAATTAGGACTGTATCATCTGCGTATCTCAAATTGTTCAAATTGTAACCTCCCACAGATATTCCAGGAAGGCCTTCTATATGCTTCATTATGTTTTCGCTGTAAGAGGGAAAAGAGGTCTGGTGACGTCACACATCCCCGTCTCACCCCTAGTTGTGATAGCTGCCGATCGTCTGGTCGACCCTTATCGCAGCTGATTGTTCGCAATATATGTTCTTTATGATTCTCAGATCTTTACCATCTATTCGTATATTCTACAACATGTCGATCGGTTGATTATGTTGTATTTTATCAAAGGCCTTACTGTAATCTATAAAGCACAAGTACAAGTCTGCCTTGACCTCTATGGCTCTTTCTGCTATCATTCTGATCATATATAAAGCATTGCTAGTACCTTTGCCTTCCACAAAACCACACTGTTCTTCTGATATTTCCGGGATGATACGGGGTCTTATTCTTTTCATGATTATTCTTAACAAGATCTGTAGAACCTGGCTCATAAGGCTAATTGTTCTGTGTTCCTCACATTCAACCGCACCTGGCTTTTTGGGTAGTACTATAAAGATTGATCTTCTTAGCTCCGCTGGGAATGTATCCTGTGTTGTATATGTCATTCAAAAGATTTACTACTGTATCTATTCCAGTCTCATCTAATTCATCTAGTTATTCTTTTGTTATTTTGTTTGGCCCTCGAGATTTGTTGTTTTTCATTTGACATATGGCCTTCTTGACTTCTGCACTAATTATTGGTGGTCCATCGTGGTTGGTTTCGGGTTTTGGTTCTTGTCTATCATTACTGTATAAATCTTGGATGCATTCATTCCATCTTCTTATTTTATCTTCTGTAATCATTATGATATCTCATTTCTTGGATCGTAAACAGCCTGTCCCATTGTTTGTCTTTCTTCCTGTCACTTCATCTATTCTTCTGTACATGACTCTTGAGTTTTCTTTGTGGTGTCGTTCTACCTCTTTGCACTTTGCAGCCAACCACTCTTCCTTTGCTTGGTTACATCTG
Organism: Ampullaceana balthica; assembly: GCA_944989445.1. Taxonomy (NCBI): domain Eukaryota; kingdom Metazoa; phylum Mollusca; class Gastropoda; family Lymnaeidae; genus Ampullaceana; species Ampullaceana balthica. The sequence continues at coordinate 250,736 of CALYLW010000222.1, forward strand.
TCTCTTATGTCTTGATTTACAACATTGTATTTATTTTTACCATGTTTTGTCTCCCTTCTTTGGTCCATCATTTGTAAGATCTCATCTGTCATCCATTATTTTTGGCAGTTCTTTTAATTTCAGATATGACTCTTTTGATGTTTGGTGAATGGAGTCTCTTAACATTTCCCATTGATTTTCGATGCTTTCTATTTTCTCTATTGCATTGTATCTGTTCCTGATACTAGTGTTGTATCTTTCTCTTAAACCAGTATCTGATCTAATTAACTCTAAATTAAGTTGGGCATTGTATTTAACTTTCTTAATTTTCTTTAATTTGATTCGTAATGTCCCTGTTAGAGGTACATGGTCGCTGCCGCAGTCTGCGCCTGGTCTTGTTTTCACTGACAACAATGAGTTTCTTAATCTTTTATGTATTAATATAAAGTCAATTTGATTCTTGGTGTTGTCATCTGGGCTCTTCCAGGTCCACATTCTTCCAGGTCCACAGTCTTCCAGGTCCACAGTCTTCCAGGTCCACAGTCTTCCAGGTCCACAGTCTTCCAGGTCCACAGTCTTCCAGGTCCACAGTCTTCCAGGTCCACAGTCTTCCAGGTCCACAGTCTTCCAGGTCCACAGTCTTCCAGGTCCACAGTCTTCCAGGTCCACAGTCTTCCAGGTCCACAGTCTTCCAGGTCCACAGTCTTCCAGGTCCACAGTCTTCCAGGTCCACAGTCTTCCAGGTCCACAGTCTTCCAGGTCCACAGTCTTCCAGGTCCACAGTCTTCCAGGTCCACAGTCTTCCAGGTCCACAGTCTTCCAGGTCCACAGTCTTCTTGGGTGTTGCTGAAACCAGGTATTTCCTATTATCATGTTGTGGATTTCCTCCCCATTCGACTAGTTTCAAATACGACATGCACCAATATAAATATGATGTGAACCAACATAAATATGACATGCACCAATATAAATATGATGTGAACCAATATAAATATGACATGCACCAATATAAATATGATGTGAACCAATATAAATATGACATGCACCAATAGAAATATGATGTGCACCAATATAAAGATGACGCGAACCAATATACAAATACTAGATACGCCCCGCGACGTAGCATACGCCGCAGACTTGCTCATGGATAGTGCAAAGAAAGAGGGAAAAGAACGGACAAAAACTACTGCATGAAGAAAATCAAAACAGCGCGAGTGAATGTCGGTGGGGAGGAACCACCACCGCATTGTTGGTCTCGAGACATTCGCATGAAGGTTATCTACCTCCACCACCCTACACCACCCTAGCTTGCCAACCATAAACTGTAATTGGCCGACCCTAGCGAGGGTCAGCATTGTTCGCAAAACGGGTGAAAAGAACGAGCACAAACACATATTTTTATTTAAAAATTTTAAATATGTTTTTTCTGGGGCTTGAACCCAGGACCTTCCGCGTGTAACCACTACACTACGAATCACATGTTATTCTGTGAAGGAAGAGAGCAAGTGAACGCAAGAACCATTGTTGCCCCTCTCTCCACCACTTCCGCTTGCCAAACCATAAACCGATTGGTCGACCCCAGCGAGGGTCATTAGTCATGCTTATTATCACATACTCGCTTTGGTGAATTATATATATATAGATGACACGCACCAATATAAACATGACGTGTAAGAATACGGGACGTCTAAATTGGAACGCTAATCTTCTTTGACGAAAGTTCTTGTCTCTTTGAGGGCTTCTATTTGTTCCAATTAGACAGAAGCTTACTTTCAACCGTGACGTAAAATGACTTTTAAAAAAACCACCCATCTGTAGCGTCATGTGACAGATTAAAATTATTTCCCTTGTTATTTCGTTACATTCCTGTCAGTCATGTCATGTTTCAGTTATCAGTTATAGTGAGTCCACACTCGTCTAGCTGCAGGGTCGGCCGCTGGGATCTTCCTTCATAGTGAGTCCACACTCGTCTAGCTGCAGGGTCGGCCGCTGGGATCTACCTTCATAGTGAGTCCACACTTCTTGTCTAGCTGCAGGGTCGGCCGCTGGGATCTACCTTCATAGTGAGTCCACACTCGTCTAGCTGCAGGGTCGGCCGCTGGGATCTACCTTCATAGTGAGTCCACACTTCTTGTCTAGCTGCAGGGTTGGCCGCTGGGATCTACCTTCATAGTGAGTCCACACTCGTCTAGCTGCAGGGTCGGCCGCTGGGATCTACCTTCCCCTGCTGCTGACATGAAATCACCGCCTCTACATTAAAACAACGCCAACTTTATGCGACTAACCCCCCCCCCGAACTCTTCGCACGGCACTGACCGTGAAGTTTTATGGAGATGAAATTTTCAGGCGGTCAGAGCCAAATCTCTGGACACTTGTGTTAAAAAATAAAATGTCAGTGAAGATTCTGTCGTTGTGTTATCTTTACAGTGGGCTGAAAGTTTGTAACTTCACATAATGGTTGTGTAAGGTACATCTATGTACACTGGCTGAGATCTATGTACACTTGGAAAGAATGTATATCTATATCTAAGGTAAATCTATGTACACTGGACGATATCTATGTACAATGGCTGAGATCTAAGTACACTGGAGAGGAATGTACATCTATGTACACAGGGCAAGTAAGGTACATCTATGTACACAGGGCAAGTAAGGAACATCTATGTACACCCTGCGAGTAAGGTACATCTATGTACAGAGGGCGAGTAATATACATCTATATACACTGGGCGAATAATGTACATCTATGTACACACTGCAAGTAAGGTTCATCTATGTACACAGGGCGAGTAAGGTACATCTATGTACAGAGGGCGAGTAATATACATCTATATACACTGGGCGAATAATGTACATCTATGTACACACTGCAAGTAAGGTTCATCTATGTACACAGGGCGAGTAAGGTACATCTATGTAAACTGCGAGTAAGGTACATCTATGTACGGTACACTGGTCGAGTAAGGTACATCAATGTACAATACACTGGTCGAGTAAGGTACATCTATGTACAGTGTGAGATTTGAGGGAATCATTCCTTGAATAGGTGGTGAGAGGTACCTACCAGGTAGTTGTCAGGTAGAAGTGAGGTAAGTGTGAGGTAGGTGTGAGGCAAATGTGTGGGTGGATGTGATGTACATGTAAGGTAGATAGCAGATACGTATGAGATAAGTGTGAAATATCTGCAACACTCACTTCACCAGTAAATCTAATTTAAGGTAAGAGTTGGTCTCATGTTTATTAAAAGACGCATTATTTAAACCGCTAAGTCGGTAAGATTGTGGAGCTGTTGGTTCAGATAACTCATGTCTTACAGTGAGATAACTCTAGTCTGCTCCTGTTATATACGCTAACATCGTTGGGGGGCGTACCCTCCCATAAAATAAGAGAAATAGAGCGCCACAAAGTCTAATTGGGATTTTCATGTCGAGTCAATGGTGGCTCCCAAGATTGATGGCTGCAGAGAGGCGTTGGGGCGGGGTGGGTGTCTGTGGGTGTGGGGGGAGGGGGAGAAGCTGATGGACCAAAGACGCCAGTTCTATCGGTTGAGACGTTTGGAGCCCTAGTTGTGGCGGAGTAAGTACGTAAAGGTTTGAAAGAAATAGAATCGATATTCCATCGATGTGCGTTTAGAAGATATGAGGATCGATATTCAGATGGGCGAACCGAATGTTCCGAATACTGGACAGACGAGGCAGAGAAAGTCATGGCTGACGATCAGACTTTTGATATATTTATGGATGGTTCAGTAAGTGGATAAGTTGATGGATGAATGGATTGATAAGTGGATGAATTGATTGATGATTGGATTGGTAAAAGGATAAATTGATGCATGAATGGATTGGTAGGTAAAGCAGGCTGTCAAGGAGTCAGACATCAGGCTGATAAGACAGATCTACGGATCAAACAGACAAGGCAGACAAGACAGACTGGACAGTTAGACTGATTTGGTAGATTATACTGACTGCCAGATAGATTGGCACGTATATATAAATATAGATAGATAGACTAATAGATTCTATCAAAGATCTCACTTAGCTTATTTCCAATCTCGGTCTAATATCGCTCCATACACATTTATAGCAGGGGGTGCAACGCAGGGAGGCAGGCGATTTGATTTATAGTGCTGGAGATACGAATTATTCCCCTTAGAAATGATTTCTTGTGTCTGCATGCATGTGTGTGTATGTGTGTGTGTATGTGTGTGAATGAGAGAGAGAGAGAGAAAAAAGAGAGAGAGAGAGAGAGAGAGAAAATAAAACAAACCCATAAAAACAACGTTTTTGACTATAAATCCCTTATATATGAGACATAACTTACAGTATTGATTATGTTCAAACGCGACAAACAATTACAGACTGAATCTGTCTTAACTCAACTTTGCTTCATAACCCTAAAGGGGGGGGGGAGACGGGAAAAGTCTGTCACCGATCGCTGGACCGAGCTCAGCGTGACACTCAAAATGTAAACAAAAGCACGCCGGTACACCTGGTTAAAACACGAGATGTGTTCACCTGTGGCTGGGGTGAAGTCAAGTGACCCGTAAAATGTAAACGATAGCGACCGCTACATATAGTTTATATAGATAGACTAAAAATGCATTAATTTAATAACTGTACGTTCGATCGATTTGAATTTTTGATACGATGCATTGTTAGGTGACACGGGTCCGTGTGCCAAATTTCAGCTCGATGCCTTCACAGGAAGTGGGTCATTGTCATTTTTGACTTTTGTTTTTCCGCGGTGCCCGCGCAAGACAGAGAGACAGGGACGGTGGTGAAGTTAATATAAGGGACTTAAAAAGAGAGAGAGAGATAGTAGAGAGAGAGAGAGAGAGAGAGAGAGAAGAGAGAGAGAGAGAGAGAGAGACCCAGACTGATCTAACGATATATGGAGAGAAGTGTGCAATAAGACCTCACATCTTGGATTAATATCTTCAACATCGAAATAAAAATTCAACTATAGCAGCAGAGATCGAGCAACAAGACAGAATACGTGTTTGAGCAACTGTTTTTTCAGAGTCAAAAATCAGATGAGTTTAGCACGAAAACTTTTTTTAACATCTTTATTTTGTAGATAAATGACAATGTCAAAGACACAGACGGTAATTCGCACATCTTCGGACGGAAAGCTGGTGAAAAAAGCAGACACGTCAATAGTCTGTCATGTTAATTACTTTTGAGGTAAACTAATACAGGCGTTAACAAATGTGGTGAAATTTCTTTAAGAAAATATTTAATTAGATTAATATTGTCAGATGGGAAGGAGAGTTTTCTACTAATACCTGTATCATCGACTAAATACTTGTATCATCGACTAAATACTTGTATCATCGACTAAATACTTGTATCATCGACTAAATACTTGTATCATCGACTAAATACTTGTATCATCGACTAAATACTTGTATAATCGACTAAATACTTGTATCATCGACTAAATGCTTGTATCATCGACTAAATACTTGTATCATCGACTAAATACTTGTTTCATCTAGTGCTAACTGTTTCTTCTATCGTCTGCTAACTCCATCTTCTATCGTCCGCTAACTGCTTCTTCTATCGTCTGCTAACTGCTTCTTCTATCGTCTGCTAACTGATTCTTCTATCGTCTGCTAACTGCTTCTTCTATCGTCTGCTAACTGCTTCTTCTATCGTCTGCTAACTGATTCTTCTATCGTCTGCTAACTGCTTCTTCTATCGTCTGCTAACTGCTTATTTTATGGTTAAGGAAACGTCAATTTTAAATCTTCTTTAAACTGCATATTCTGTCGTCTGCTTAGTGCTTCTTCTATCGTCTGCTAACTGATATTTTGGCGAATTCTGTTATATAGTTATCTAGAAAGAAGTTGAAATTATGTGCCTTATCTTGTGCCATTTTCGTTGCCGCATTAAATCTGCAAAATTTGCGTGCAGACCAATGAAAAAGAAGACTTATGCTTGGTTTAGACAAATAAAACTTAAAATGTCACTCAAACAGGTAAATCTTTGAATATCTGGGTAAATGGAGTAAATCAACAGTTTGTTTCTCATTGTTTGTATGGACCACGACATCATCGAAACTTTAATCGCAGTTCTTTTAGGAAGAGACAAGTTTGCCAAATTTTAATAAATAAATAGTCTATAGTATAGGCTCTATACTATACTCTTATACTCTATACAATATTAAAACATCATATTTAATTGTGTAGGTTTACTTGGCCGATGGTGGCTAATTTGAGTGTTGGTTCACTCAATACATGGTGGCTAAATAAGGTGTTAGTCCACTCTGTCAATAGTGGCTAAGTTGTGTGTCAGTCCACTGTCAATGTTGACTAAGTTGTGTGTTGGTCCACTATGTCAATGGTGGCTAAGTTGTGTGTCGGTCCACTCTATCAGTGGTGGCTAAGTTTGTGTTTGTCCAATCTGTCATTGGGGGCTTAGTTGTGTATCGGTCCACTGTATCCATTAAAGCCATATCGTAGTGTGTATCCATTCTGTCAATGTTAGCCATATCGCAGTGTGTGTCCATTCTGTCAATATTAGCCATATCGCAGTGTGTGTCCATTCTGTCAATGTTAGCCATATCGCAGTGTGTTTCCATTCTGTCAATGTTAGACATATCGCAGTGTGTGTCCATTCTGTCAATGTTAGCCATATCGCAGTGTGTGTCCATTCTGTCAATGTTAGCCATATCGCAGTATGTATCCATTCTGTCAATGTTAGCCATATCGCAGTGTGTGTCCATTCTGTCAATGTTAGCCATATCGCAGTGTCTGTCCATTCTGTCAATGTTAGCCATATCGCAGTGTGTGTCCATTCTGTCAATGTTAGCCATATCGCAGTGTGTGTCCATTCTGTTAATGTTAGCCATATCGCTGTGTGTGTCCATTCTGTCAATGTTAGCCATATCGCAGTGTGTGTCCATTCTGTCAATGTTAGCCATATCGCAGTGTGTACCCATTCTGTCAATGTTAGCCATATCGCAGTGTGTGTCCATTCTGTCAATGTTAGCCATATCGCAGTGTGTGTCCATTCTGTCAATGTTAGCCATATCGCAGCGTGTGTCCATTCTGTCAATGTTAGACATATCGCAGTGTGTGTCCATTCTGTCAATGTTAGCCATATCGCAGTGTGTGTCCATTCTGTCAATGTTAGACATATCGCAGTGTGTACCCATTCTGTCAATGTTAGTCATATCGCAGTGTGTGTCCATTCTGTCAATGTTAGCCATATCGCAGTGTGTGTCCATTCTGTCAATGTTAGCCATATCGCAGTGTGTTTCCATTCTGTCAATGTTAGCCATATCGCAGAGTGTGTCCATTCTGTCAATGTTAGCCATATCGCTGTGTGTGTCCATTCTGTCAATGTTAGCCATATCGCAGTGTGTGTCCATTCTGCATGTCAATGGTAATGATAAGGTCCTGAATACAAATTAGTCATGGGGTCATGAGACTGTCCGAATGAGAGCCCATTAAATTAATGATAGGTCCTCGGGGACACAATCCCCTATTGAAACATTTGTTGTAGGAATGGCCTCCCCTCATCCATTTCGTCAGTGACATTTTGTTGTAATTTGATATTCTCGGTCAGTGACACTCAGTCTGTAGTAATTTGATATTCACAAATTATTCACAGCTCATTGTCCGTTTGACGACATTTACACAAGACAGTTGATGGACATTGACAAATTTTCGTCTGAAAATGCAGACCAAGTGAAAATCACTAAATTAGAACTAGCTATTGTCTTATCTACTACATACAATCATTAAATTAATAGAATCTTTTGATATTAAGTCATACCCCTTACCTAAGTTTACGCCATTGCTATCATAAAATTACAAGTTCATATATGTTTGGAAAAGCAATCGTACATTTATACTATAACACGTTAACGGGAATGTATCCACTATAACTATTGTAAATATGATTCCAAACATTCTGCTGTATGGCTTATGACTAGAGAGCACCAGGCGCTCTTTTGCCTCTACCATCTTCAGCTTAACATTTGAAATTGTGTTAAAATTGCTCCCATTCACAGATGCGTTAATTGAAATGACCACAAACAAATGCCGCTGTCTATGAAACATAACATTTTAAAATCAAATGTCGACGTCATCCCCATGTTGTGAGAGCCAGAGGCTCGGTCAAACACACTGAAGGTCTCAGAGGCTCGGTCAAACACACTGAAGGGCTGCCAACTGTTTTGTGGTAGAATGTTGCTTCATTGGTTTTAACTTTAATTAAACCATTGCCTTATAAAAAATATCAGGTAATTGGAAACACTGGCTAGTAACAGGTAATGAGAAATAGTTGCAAGTATCAGGTAATTGGAAACGTTGGAGGGTACCAGGTGATGAGTAATATTGGCTGGTAACAGGTGATTAGAAATATTTGCAGGTAACAGGTGATTAGAAATATTTGCAGGCACTAGAATTAAAAAGTTATCAGAAAGAATGGCATATATATTAGATAAAGCAGTATTCCATAGAGCAGGGGTGGGCAAACTACGGCCCGCGGGCCGCATGCGGCCCGTCAGGGCATTTCATGCGGCCCGTAGGCATCTACATGTTGCGACCTACCTTATCTCGTTGTTAATTTTCTTTCTTTAGAATTTGTGCTATATCTTAAAACAAACATTAAAATTCAGAGTATTTGATACGAATCTAGGGATAATAAATTGGTTTTAGGGCTCCTGAATTGATTAGTGATCACTAGTCATTAATTGTTAACATCCTTATTCGAAAATGCATTTCAGCTCAACCGGAAGATGCTTTTGTTTACGATTTACATATTGGCGATTTTCTAAAAATTGTAATTTAAAAGCAAATATACATTGATTGAACCATGAGTGCTGCCAAAAGAAGAAAGATTGTTTTTTTTATTGACGAATGGACCGCTAAATATTGCTTCGCGAGCGATAGCAGCAAAACAGTCTGCTTGCTGTTCCGTGAGTGTGTGAGCGTCTTTAAAGAGTACAACATAGAGACACCACCAAACAAAACATTTGGATTTCGGGCACAATGTAACATTCAATTTGAACGAAGAGAGAAAAAAGTAATTGCCAAGCGTTGGTTAATAGTTTAAAGAAGCAGACAACTGTTTTCACCAAACAGTTTTTAATACAAGATCCTGCAACCGAAGCCAGTTTGGTGCCGTTCCATAAGATTATCTTCTTATCTTATCTTATCTATACAGACGCTCCTTCTATGCAGAAGATAGTTGCGTCCACAGACCATGACAGATGATCTGTTGGCAAGTGATGCAGCATTCACAGGCCACGGCTTTGTGGGTTCCACGCATTACCCAGCCGCCTAACTACATGTAGTGTTAGGTACCCATTCGGAGCGGGGTGACTCAGGGACGCCCTAGGCCCCGGGAACAAACCCTTGCCTTCACACGGATTCGAACCCGTGACCATCGGTACGACAGTCCAGTGCGCTGCCACTCGACCACCGCGTTATAAAACGGAACAAGTCTTTTTCTGACAGCGAGTTCATCAAAGAATGATTGTAAGATGCAGGAAGCATTATGTGTCCAGAATATAAAACAAAAGTTGATAGCATTTCTTTATCACTGAGAACTGTAGTCAGGCGTTTTGAAAAGTAATGACAATTTGATGCACCAACTTCGAGATGCAAGCAAAGACTTTTTGTGGTACTCTCTTGCGTTGGACGAAAGTACCGATGTACGTGACACGGCACAATTAATCAGTATTTAAAAGGGGAATAAACACTCGTTTTGAGCTTACCGAATAATTACTTAGTGTTGAGCCCCTCAAAGACACATCTAGAGGCCAGGATTTATTCAGTGCTGTTGAGAACTGTCTCGAAAGAACTGAGTTAGTGTAGAACAAGAAAGCAAGTGTAATAACCGAGGGAGCGTGTGCTTTGACTCGAAAAAACGTAGGTCTTGTGAAGTTGATAAAAAAATAAAATTAAAGAACACCCTCACCATACACTCTTTCCTCTCCACTGTGTCATCCATCAGGAAAGTCTGTGTAAAGCTACGTTGAATATCAAGAATCTTATTGACCCGGTTGTCTGTGTGATAAACCTCATCAGAGCCAGGGCACTTAACCACATGAAGTTCAGGGCACTGCTTGAATATTTGGAAACTGAATATTATCACATTATATACTACAGCAGTGTCCACTGCGCTGAGCCTGGGCAAGATATTGAGGCGAGTGTGGGATCTCAAGGAAGAAATAGTTATGTTCCTGGAGATGAAGGGTTTTGTTTGTGACTTTGTTACTAACATTGTTAATGAGAAGTGGAAGTCAGACTTCATGTTTGCTGTTGACATTATGGAACATTTAAATGAAATGACTGTCAAACTTCAGTGCAATAGCTTGTTTGCACATGAAATGTATGTGCATGCTAAATCATTTCAGGCAAAGCTCTCCTTGTTCTCCAGGCAAGCAGGTAATAACAGGTTTTGCCATCTTCCTCTGCTGAAATACAATACCATTTCTAGTGAAACGGCTGACAAGTACAAGGCTCAGTTGGATGCTTTGGCTGTGGAATTTGAAAGGAAGTTCCAAGACTTCAAGAGCCTGGAACCACTCTTCAATATCATCAGTTCGCCACTTAGTGCAGAAGCTGATTCAGCCACACAGGACATACAGTCAGAGCTGCTTGACCTACAAGCAGATTATGACCTGAAAGAGAAGTTCAAGTCAGTTCTTCTGCTGGAGTTTTATGGATGTTTGTTAGCAGCAGCATTTCCACACTTAAAAAACTTTGCTGCCAAACTTTTGTCACTATTTGAGTCCACATACATCTGTGAGCAAGCTTTTTGTTGTTTGAAAATAAACAAGTCTAAGGACATACCGATGTTGACTGACTGCAATTTGAATGCAGTCATGCGAATAACAACCAGTAAATTGGTTTCACAGTTCAATAAAACTTTCCGAAATTGTGAACAGTTACATATTTATCATTAATTAAAATTGTACTCTGTGGTCAGCTTATATTTAAATTACGTTACTACTTCTTCATATTTATTATGACAGTTAATAATACATTTTTGTTGAAATTATGAATAGTATAACCTTATTATCAAACTAGAAACTGTTTCAGTTCTTCAAAATGTAATATACATGTGTAACAGAGTGTGAATGTGAAGTTAAACGACAAGTGCATGGTTATAATGATTAATTTATATTTTAACCGTTGTAAATTGTATTTGAAGTAGACAAAATATATATGCGGCCCGACTATAACATTAAAATATCCAATGCGGCCCTCCGTAGAAAAAGTTTGCCCACCCCTGCCATAGAGCTATCACTAAGAAATATTGGGGCCAAAAACAGTGTTACTGATGGTCTCATCAAGCTAGTCACTAGGTCTCATTCAACAAGTCTCTAAGCACCATGTCTGGTTGACTCTACACATGACAAATCAGACAATGATAAAAAACCAAAGAGATCATTTAACCTTTTGACTGGTCCATAATTCAATCGATGGACTTCTGGAAGCTTCCTTGGATTCAGTCTTTGAAATTAGTACATTATAAACAACAACATATTTACATTCCCTTTCACATTCTTCGAATCACGGTTTAACACTTCTTCTACACCAACTTCAGTAACAGGCTATTCCATTTATATTCCGATAAAATTCACATACAAGTCACCTCGGTTCGCCTCCATACAAGTCACTGCACCCATTCAGGTCACCTGTGTGCCCCATACAAGTCACTGCACACATTCAGGTCACCTGTGTGCCCCATACAAGTCACTGCACCCATTCAGGTCACATGTGTGCCCCATACAAGTCATTGTATGCCCCCATACACGGCCCCTCGGTACGCCTCCATACAAATCACCTCTGTGTGCCCCCCTAAAAGTCTCCTCTGTATGCCCCCATACATGTCACAACTGTATGCCCCATACATGTCACCTCTGTATGCCCCCATAAATGTCACAACTGTATGCCCCATACATGTCACCTCTGTATGCCCCCATACATGTCACCTCTGTATGCCCCCATACATGTCACCTCTGTATGCCCCCATACATGTCACTTCTGTATGCCCCCATACATGTCACCTCTGTATTCCCCCATACATGTCAACTCTGTGTGCGGTGCCTTTACACCAAAACCACCATGACACCTGTATGACGGTTTTCTACCTGTGCCTCACGAGTCAGACATTATTAACCAGACCCTACTCCCCGCCTACTCCGCCCCCCCCCCACCAATCCACAGGGGGTGAAGACAGAATGGGTATCCTATCACGACCACGGCAGACCGCGTCATAATAGTTTCCACATACGGCAGGAAAGCCGCCAATTCCTAAACGTTTTGTTTTAAATAACAATAACAATTCTAAAGCACTCGACATGCCTTCAGCCACATCCATCAATCACTCGCGGCTTTCAGTCGCCCACTAAACATGCGGCATTTCGGCCAAACACGAGACGTTTGTTGCGAGGCTGGCTTCGAGGGTCTGGTCAAATCAAATAGTCGTTTAGGTACAGGTGGAAATCAATGGATAAACTTTCCAATTATTCACTGCAGTCGAATGAGGCAGGGGAGGTACTAGCAAGAGGGAGAGAGAGAGAGAGTGGGGGAGGCTATTGTTAGAGGGAGGGGAGCAAACTGGTCTTAGGAGGGGAACAAGTTGGAGGAGGGAGAGAAGTGGTAGTGGAAAGGGAGCTGAGTTGTAGGAGGAGAGTTGTTTTGGGGCATTTCCCGGTCCTAATGTAACAGGAAAGCATTGGCCCTGATCGAACTGAGCTTTGATTGATACGTTGGTGTTAATCGTATTTTAACATAGTTTTTTTTAAAACACAATTTTTCTTCACGTAGGTGACTACTGGTGGCAGGTTGTAGTAGCAAGTCATTGAGGTAATGTAAGGGAGCTTACTGTGTACGGAGACAACACAACAAGGGATTTGATGATTGAACGATTGATCGCATTTACCAGAAGAAAACTTTGATGTACTGACAGATGGACAAAGCAGGTGGACAGTGGGGGAAGAGTTAATGTGCGTGAGGGTGTGAGGGTGTGTGAGGCAGTGTGTGTGTGAGGCTGTGTGTGTGTGAGGCAGTGTGTGTGTGAGGCTGTGTGGGTGTGAGGCTGTGTGTGTGTGAGGTTGTGTGTGTGAGGTTGTGTGTGCGTGAGGCTGTGTGTGTTAGGCTGTGTGGGTGTAAGGCTGTGTGGGTGTGATGCTGTGTGGGTGTGAGGCTGTGTGTGTGTGTGAGGCTGTGTGGGTGTGAGGCTGTGTGTGTGTGGCTGTGTGTGTGAGGCTGTGTGGGTGAGAGGCTGTGTGTGTGAGGCTGTGTGTGTGTGAGGCTGTGTGTGTGTGAGGCTGTGTGGGTGTGAGGCTCTGTGTGTGTGTGAGGCTGTGTGTGTGTGAGGCTGTGTGTGTTAGGCTGTGTGGGTGTAAGGCTGTGTGGGTGTGATGCTGTGTGAGGCTGTGTGTGTGTGAGGCTGTGTGGGTGTGAGGCTGTGTGTGTGTGGCTGTGTGTGTGAGGCTATGTGGGTGAGGCTGTGTGTGTGAGGCTGTGTGGGTGTGAGGCTGTGTGTGTGAGGCTGTGTGGGTGAGAGGCTGTGTGTGTGTGAGGCTGTGTGTGTGCGAGGCTGTGTGTGTGAGGCTGTGTGGGTGTGAGGCTCTCTGTGTGTGTGAGGCTGTGTGGGTGTGAGGCTGTGTGTGTGAGAGGCTGTGTGTGCGAGGGTGTGCGTGAGGGTGTGTATGTGTGTTTGTGAGGGTATCAGTGCACGTAGGCGTGTATAAGAAAGAGATGGTGAATGTATCTATCAGAAACCAAGTGATTACCGTATATACTCGTTCGCAAGTCGACCTTTTTTGGACAAAATCTAGGGGAAAAAGTGTGTGTGTGGGGGGGGGGCGGCTTATTAGCGGGTCATAGCTGATCTCTGCATGGATATTGAATATCGGTGTTGTTATTGTAGATTATCAATGTCCTTTTCTACATTCTACAAGATTCGACTGCTCTATCAGAAGCTATAACTATATTATTAGCATCGGTAACAATTTAGCACTTACCTTATTTAATCATTTTATTTATTTTTGTGAACGTTTTAATAAATTGTTTTACAAATTTTGTTTTCAACCACGGATTTTAATGTACGCGCTTTCGTCACTGCTTACCAAATAATTATTTTTTTAAATACCGGTAACTCTTGCTTAACAAAGAGCAGAAAGACAAAGATACGCAGTACAAAGTAAATAATGATAATCATAGCTTGTAGTTAAAAAAAAATATGTACCATTTTTAAAGCTGTCCTTTTTTTTGGGGGGGGGGTGGTCGGCTTGCGGTCGGGTTATACACATTTAATACTTTTCCCTTCCAAAAGTGTGTGTCGGCTTATGAACGAACGGGCTATAGAATGAGTATATACGGTAGTTAAGGTCGACTAACAATGAAGAGATTTGATGACCGTTGAATGTTCCTAAGCTAGAAACATAAACACCGGTGAGAAGCAACATTGAAACTAGGTTGAGAAAATGTACAACTTATAGCTTTGAAATTACAGTCATTGTTTACAAAAATGAAATAGGAGTACACATTGAAATTACAGTCATTGTTTACAACAATGAAATAGGCGTACACATTTAAATTACAGTCATTGTTTACAACAATGAAATAGGCGTACACATTGAAATTACAGTCATTGTTTACAACAATGAAATAGGCGTACACATTGAAATTAAAGTCATTGTTTACAACAATGAAATAGTCGTACAAATTGAAATTACAGTCATTGTTTACAATTTACAACAATGAAATAGTCGTACACATTGAATAGTCAACAACTAAACAGAATATTTGTCAAATGTCAGAATTTAGCTTTAAAAAATACATTAGCACAGTGAACATAACTCTCTCGCACTAATCCAGCAAAACAAGAGTGACTCCCCCTGCTACGGTATTCTGAACTTGGCTTACAGTCTGTTTTCCTAAACGTCCAGAGGAAGAAATGCGTTACCAGAGAAAGCCATGGTAGAGATACGTTACCTGGCCTCGGTAGCTGCACTGAGCCTTTGTGTTCGACAAGAATTTTAATAGAGTTGTTCAAATGTAACGGTTTTTAGTTGTTCAAATGAAACGGTTCTTAGTGGTTCAAATGAAACGGGTTCTGTGTATTAAGATGACAGTGTTCAAAGTTGTTCAAATGAAACAGTTCTGGGTTGTTCAAATGAAAGCAGTTCTGGGTTGTTCAAATGAAACAGTTATGTGGTTGTTCGAATAAACAGTTCTTGGGTTGTTCAAATGAAGCAGTTCTGGGTTGTTCAAATGAAACAGTTCTGTGTTGTTCAAATGAAGCAGTTCTGGGTTGCTTAAATGAAGCGGTTTTTGGGTTGTTCAAAATCAAATGTAACGCTCCAGAAACAAATATGATCATCAATAACTTCCACGTACTCACCTCGATGCTCAATCTTTCTAGCAGATTTGAACTTTGAACCAGGCAAGAGATCACGGATCCTTGGCAATAAAAAGTCTTTTAAATGTGGATATCACATGAGAAAATGCATCGTTTTATGTCGGCATCTTCTTGTATTTTTGTAAATTTACAGACAGACACCATTTGATATTTTATCCCTCCAGATAATAAGCTCTATCCCACGTTAACCTTGCCCTATAGAAAATGTGGAAAATTGTGGAGAACAGTGTGTGACTCAACTCCTTTATTTTATTTAATCCAAAGTTGGTAAGATAAAATATAAGGATGAAGTATCTCTCCAACCCCAGCAGCCCTCACTCCCAGTCCTCAACCACAGCAACTCCCACTCACCAACACCAGCCACTCCCACTCCCCTACCACAACAACCCTCGCTCCCACTCCGCAACCACAGCAACCCTCACTCCAACTCCCCTACCACAGCAATTCCCACTCCCACTCCACAGCCTTAGCCGCTCCCAATCCATTTCCATGGCCGTTAAAAGCGAACCCACTCCTAAACCATACTTCCCAACTCAACTTTACTATGTGACTTTTCGAATTTAATCAACTTATATAAAGTTTTTTTCGAACACACCAAACGATACGGTGCTGTTCTAACATACCACTCAATGTGTTGTTCTAACATACCACTCAATGTGTTTAACATACACTCATGTGTTGTTCTAACTAACCAACCACACGAGAAGTTACTTTTACAACAGGCCACGCGATATTTGTGCTGTTTTAAAACGCCACATGGTAAAGTTTTGTTATGACGCATTGTTACGCGTGCGTTATAGACAAAATATTATATAAATATGTTTGGGCAAAGATCACACACATTTCTGAGGTCAGCCAAAAGAAATAATGTCTTTCATTAGCACCCACCCTTAGCAGCCTAATATCTTATTTTTATCACTGAAACAAAAAGATCATTAAAAAAAATATATTAAAAAATTCATCTGTAAAGGTAAATCATTTTCCTCGTGAGATCAAAGCCCAAACGTTTAAAACTTAAATAACTCACTTTGTTGCAAAACGCATTGAGGGAACATTTCAATTACCCACAATGCCACTCATGTTCCGGATACGAAGACAAATTGAAAACACGAGTGCGCGCGTTGGCTTTATTATGTTTCAATGCGCTATAGGAGTCTGTCTCCCCAGAGTCTTGTCTTCCCCAATAGGAGAGTCTTGTCTTCTCAAATAGGAGTCGTGTCTTCTCCAATATGAGTCTTGTCTTCTCCAAGAGGAGTTTTGTCTTCCCCAATAGGAGTCTTGTCTTCCCCAATAGTCCTGTCTTCCCCAATAGGAGTCTTGTCTTCTCAACAGTCCTGTCCTCCTCAATAGGAGTCATGTCTTCCCCAATAGGAGTCTTGTCTCGCCAGTGGTTGAGAACCAGTGAAATCGTATTAGAATTTTCTGAAGCCAGATCCCGAGAACCAGTGCAAAGGTTCTGGAGTAGTCAGTAGTCAGAGGTTGAGATCCATTGGTAGTTACTGGAATTGTCGGCTATTTTCCTCAGCAAATCCCTTCACTGTCCCGGTTTGTCAAACTTTAATTAGGCATTGCGCGCTCTGTCACGCTCTTCCCCAACCGGCAACCGATGACTTTAGCAGACTGTAGCCAGGTAAGCCGTGTCTTGTATCAACTATTGCCAAGTAAGATAGCTTCGGGTCCAGTACTCGTATTGTTGTAATGATTGACTGAAAGTCTAGTAGGACATGGTACAAGTGAGATAAAGACACCGCAAGAGGGAAGTAAGGAGAAAAGATTGGATACATATATTAGTAAGGGTTAGGGTGAAGATAGAGGGCTTATTAATAGAGAAGGGGGTAGGACCGGTAGGAGTAATTAAAGGTAATCCTATTCTTCTAAAGGAAACCGTTCCCATATGGTAAGAACTCTAACTCATGCATCAGAACAATGATCTCCAGTTACCTCCCGTGACGACGCATTGTGCCAATAGACGCATTGTCTTGTAATAGAATGTTCATGTTCTCTTAGTTTTAATTATAAGTGTTATTTAGTTTCACTGTCTGCTGTGTGAGGTACTCAAGGAAAAGTTACGGAGACAAAAAGCTATCTTCGTTATCCGCAGATTCAGTTTCATCCGCTTTTTAAATCATATTTCCTTCCAAATTTAATCCCCTCTAAAGATAAACTGTGAGAAGTAGAGCCACCAAATAATGTATTCAGACGTTAGACTTTTGTTATTTCTCTCCTGCTATTGGATGTTTCAGATTGCTATCGTAAGAGCTAAACTGTTGAGACGAAACACTCACTGACTTCTAATAGATTCTGCCGTTGTTATAAAGGTCCAGTCTGTCTACATAATCCTAAGTCTGAAATTGATTTTTTGTCGTCAAATTTCTTGATCCCAAGACACCAAGATCACAAGATCCCCTCATTATTTTATTTGAGCCGATGCCATCAGTTTAGTTTGTATATCAAGCTGTCCTTTTCATTTTTTTAAACGATTAAACACAATTATCTGTTAAGTTCGGTGGAGTAAATATTAAGGGCGTAGACAGAAGGGCGTAGATCTTGGGCGTAAGGCATTGTCGTAAGAGAAAATGGCGCATAGACAAGCAGGT
The DNA here is from genome assembly GCA_944989445.1 of Ampullaceana balthica. Lineage (NCBI taxonomy): Eukaryota > Metazoa > Mollusca > Gastropoda > Lymnaeidae > Ampullaceana > Ampullaceana balthica. Next base: position 268,707 of record CALYLW010000222.1, read on the forward strand.
AGACACAAGGGCTTAGATATCATTGGGTATAGACTATAGACTTGGGGTGTATAGATCTTCGGCGTAGAGACAAGGACGTAGGCGAATAGAGACAATGGTCTGGGTGGACTTTAGTAGTATGTCTAACGATCTAAACCCGTGAACGCACCTTGTTTCATTTCTGTCACTTTCACTCTCAACAGCCGGCATCTCTGCTGCTCATCTAACAGCTGAAGTTGTTGTGTGACGGAATGTCAGACGCCTGCCACGCGCCACCTACTCTCTGAGCGAACTTGTCACAGAAACCTTCAAGACGCACTGTTTCATCACGTGAGCTGATGGCGCGAGAGTGTGTTAGCTGTTATTTGATATGACGTACGAGGAGACGCCTCTCGCAGCAACACTCACAAAAAACGTATGTAATGAAATAAAACCACGAGGGCCGATGATGAATGGAAGTCGTCTGCTTAGACAGAAGAGCAGAAAGCCAAGCACGGGACGGCCACAGTAAAAAACATCTAAACATCTTGATTTATTCGGTGCCGCTATGATGATAACAATCATTACTAGGTCTTACCATTGTTTGGGAGAATACAAGATGTAATTCTTCTATATTCAATACCATAATATTTACGATACGATGTAAATAATAATGAGACATATAAAATTTTCATGGGTATTACAATTTCATCTAATGTTGATATATGTAAATATGTATTGTAAATATATGGTGTTGTAAGACATTTTAAATAGACACATGCAAAAAAAATATTTTTTTTTCAAAAGAGATTTGCCATAAAATATCGTCAATCAAAGACTGAAGTTCTTCGAGAGAGAAAAGAATGGAAAAAAAAAGATATGAAAAATTAATGAGAGATTCCGGTAGTTATAGCCCTGGAAGTACAAAACGATGCGTTGTTAGGTCTGATTGTTTGCTGTGTGGCCGACATGATGACTGCGGTGATGGAACGGGTCAGTGCTGGTACTAGGGATCAATTGTGGAATTTGATGAAATTGTCATTGGCTAGAGCAGGGGTCTCCAAACTTTTCTGCCGGAGGGCCGCATTAACTGTCAAATAGCAGTTTGGGGGCCGACTACTAACCCACAACTATTACGTTTTGTGGTAAACTACATGTAAAATAGTATCTTTTTTGGAGAATAAAAGGTCTCCAAGGGCCGGATGAGATGGTCTCGCGGGCCGCATCTGGCCCGCGGGCCGTAGTTTGGAAACCCCTGGGCTAGAATCACCTAAACCGGGAGCAGTGAAAGAAAAATTGAAATGTTACACACAAAAAAAAATAAATCATTCACACCAAAGTCTTCAGAAAGGATATTTCATGTTGATTTTATGTGTAAGTTTAAAAGTACAAAAAAACCCACCATGTTTTCTTCCAAATGATCTTTTTTTCTTATGTGTTCTCAAATACTGTCAATTTGTACCGCGTAAAGTTCTGTACCACATGCATCTTTCCAAATTTATTTTGTAGTACTTTTTCATTATAAGTAGATAGTAAAGGAATGATGGCTCCATAACACTGGGTGGGACTTAACTCGGTTAGTAGAGTCAAGGGGGAGGGGTTTTAGGCAAAAGTCTACAAAAGATGGTTCTCCCCCTTTCCTCACATCATTACTCAAACGTTACGTGGAACATTGCCACCTAAAATATTCTCTTCGTTCTTATTACAAACGCTCTTCAAATTTCAAAATAAATTTAGTCTGTCTCACGCTTTACTTCAAACCGTCGTAAAAAGTGACACATAAACATAGAAGCCAATCATCTTCTCTAGTGAAAGGGGGACCTAGGGACTACAACACAACAACTTAAAGAGAAGTCGTGTAAGTTTGGAAGTGGACTAACTGTTGCTAATGGTCCTTACTTTAGAAGAGGAATATTTTCTTATTGAGAAATGCAAGGAATTGCTCTTTATGACTTTCCAGGAGTCAACGTCTGAGACATAAATTATGAACTTTATTTACAAATTTAGGTTTTCATGTAGAAAAACAGCCTATAAATAAAGAGAGACAAAAAATTATCCCATAGCCGGAATTTTAAAAAGCTCATTTCTAGTAACCGTGTTTACACGTCCTAGGCGCATAAATACTATCACCTCTCGGCCACCCATGTATAGAGCACACACCAGATCATCACATCTCAACAGTGAATAGTGCACACACCGGATCATCACATCTCAACAGTGGATAGTGCACACATCGGATCATCACATCTCAACAGTGGATAGTGCACACACCATAACATCACCCCTATCCGACCACCTTCTTCCAATATCCCACAGGAGAGACGTCCAAACTGTTTGCAAGGAGGCGCGTATTAAATTAAGTAAAAATATGATTGGGTCTAACTATAATAATAAAATTTGTAAAATACATTGAGACTGGGTTAGTCTTTTTAATTGTATGATAGTCTTTTGTTTGTAATTTATAAGAGTGATATTTTGTTTGGGAAAAATGAGCATTACTATCGCGATTTTTGAGACTTTATACACATCAGAATTCGTCATTTGGCTTTACTGAAATTTCATGAATAATGGCAAAGTTATAGTATAAAAATGTTTATGCTTTGCTATGCTACAGACCTTACAATAATTAATAAAGTGTCTAATTATAACCTAAACCGAAATGTCGTGTAAAAATTGTGATACAAAAACTGTCTTAAAATTTTAAGTGCATTGAAGCCAGATTCATTTCCTTTGCCAAAAAATAAACATGACTATATAATCGATTTTGCCATCGTACGTCATCGAATTCCGTACACATACCATAATAACTGCACGTCATTCATCGACTTTAACAAAAAACTCAAGATCTAAGTTGGTAAACATTTAAACGTCACCAATTTTTTGCCATAAATTTTTCTTCATTACAGAAAGATTCCTAGAGTCAATTAATGATTCAAGATGAGGTCGACGGCCAGATAAAATGTTAAAGTTAGCCGTTCTTGCCCGCGGGCCGGATTTTGGACAGCCCTGTCCTAGAGGTCTCTTATGAACTCCCCTACCCGACCATCCTCTCCCAATATCCTAGATGTGTAATCTGAGCTCCCCTACCCTTGCATCTTCCCAGCTTTCACTAGATGAGCACAGCAAGGGACTTGCAGGCAGCCGTAGATTCACAAATGTCAACCATAACAAAAAGAGCAACAACACCAAGAACAGGAAGAAAAACCACCATCACAACAAGAACAGGAAGAAAAACCACCACCACAACAAGAACAGGAAGAAAAACCATCATCACAACAAGAACAGGAAGAAAAACCACTACCACAACAAGAACAGAAAGAAAAACCACCACCACAACAAGAACAGGAAGAAAAACCACCTCCACAACAAGAACAGGAAGAAAAACCACCACCACAACAAGAACAGGAAGAAAAACCACCTCCACAACAAGAACAGGAAGAAAAACCACCTCCACAACAAGAACAGGAAGAAAAACCACCTCCACAACAAGAACAGAAAGAAAAACCACCACCACAACAAGAACAGGAAGAAAAACCACCACCAAAACAAGAACAGGAAGAAAAACCACCACCAAAACAAGAACAGGAAGAAAAACCACCACCAAAACAAGAACAGGAAGAAAAACCACCACCAAAACAAGAACAGGAAGAAAAACCACCACCAAAACAAGAACAGGAAGAAAAACCACCACCAAAACAAGAACAGGAAGAAAAACCACCACCAAAACAAGAACAGGAAGAAAAACCACCACCAAAACAAGAACAGGAAGAAAAACCACCACCAAAACAAGAACAGGAAAAGTACCAACACAACAACAGAAGGGATTGAAAAAAATAATAAACGATGAAATTGTGAATGAAACTATTGATTTTCGTGTACTCTCTTTTAAAACAATCCAAGAGATTTCTCGTCATAAACTTTTTGTTGTGTCTGACATACTGAACAATCGAAGCAAACATCCTAGTAGTCCATAAATAATGATTTAATTTAGACTTGACAGAACTCGACTTGCTCTCTGGCTGTCTCGAGCACACAGCCGTAGTTATGGCAGCCGGTAAAAAGTTCATTCTCCAACTCGTCTTGTAGACACCACCCGGAAGTGAACATTTCCAAATACTCTCAATACCAACAAGAGATTCGAGTCTGAGATGACAAAGAAGTTTTGGCCAATGAAAGACAAGCTCAAGATATCGGCTGACAGTGAATAAAATAAATATGCAGTGAGTTGGGGCTTGTTGGGCGTGGGCAGAGTATTTGTCTCTTGACTTTATAAGGGTATTTGTGCGGACATTGACCAGTAAGCAAAATTTTTAAAAGGGTTTAATGACTTAACTTTATGATTAAACTGTATGTGATTTAAAAAAAATACTTGAAATGGCGTCGTTTCATTAAAACTTAAATTCAGCGAACAATTTGGGTTTGACTTGAAAGTGCGGGTAAGAAACCACAGCAATAAAGATCCATTACGTCATATTTTTTTTATTCTCGCTTGAACACCTGAAGTCAAAATGCACTAGATTTAGATCCACTTCAATTATTATGGTTATCTCCTAATAGCCAAATGACAAGTGGCATCCCCTTGGGGTTGATAACTACAAGTATCGGGACTGTAGCTGACATTTACTGGCTCCAGCTCAACTATATCTCACACCCACGGCAACTGTAGGACGCTCAGTCCCTCTGAGGCACCCCTAGCCGCCCCTCCAGCACACCCTAGCCGCCACTCCACCACACCCTAGCTGCCCCTCCACTACACCCTAGCCACCCTTTACCCCACCCTAGCCACCCCCACCACACCCTAGCCGCCCCTCCACCACACCCTATAATAGCCGCCCCTCCACTACACACTAGCCACCCCTCCACCACACCCTAGCCGCACCTCCACTACACCCAAGCCACCCCTCCACTACATCATAGCCTCCCATCCACGCACCCTTTGCCTGCCCTTCACAGCACCCCTAGCTACCCCACCACGGCACTACTAGGCGCCCTAAGGGATTTCAGCAGACAGGTCCGCGTGGCGACCGTCGTCTGACGCCGCTGGTGAAAGTGTACCACGTGATGTCAGGATACGTCAGGGAGATGGGAATTAAATATGCAGGAGATGTGACATTACTAATTATATTCTGGATCTAATATCCTGCGGCGTTAAAAGGTCGAATTTCAGGCTAAGGACTTATGGGAGACAACCCACAAAATCCTCATGCCATACCATGGTAATTTGTGACAAGTGGAGATGTTGACATGAGTTTAACATTGTGTACTAAGCTGAGATCTAGTAACTCTGGGGTCAATGTTTAATGGTGATGTCTGGGGTCAAGGTTTAATGGTGATGTCTGGGGTCAAGGCTTAATGGTGATGTCTGGGGTCAAGGTTTAATGGTGATGTCTCTGTTATTGACTTGAGTTGATGGAATAGATATGAGTTAGTCAATGAGGGTTGATTGAATAGATATGATGTAGTCAATGAGGGTTGATTGAATAGATACGAGGTAGTCAATGAGGGTTGCATGCGATTTTTTTTACACGATTGTTATATATAAATAATGTGATGAGTGCTCTGTTTGAGAATACGAAATAAAAGCTGATCACAGACTTTTCGGCACTGGATACAATTTGATAAGTTCAATGAACCCCTATAACTTGAAGTTTCGATGAGCGAGCAATAAAACAAGGTCGTCTAGGGCCCCCGGGGAAATGTATTGACAGATAACGACATGATTTAACTGAGGGCAACTTTTAGTGTGGAGAACTTAGCGCCCAAGAGAAGGATTGGGGTTTACAATAATAGAATCTGTTGGTCCATTTATTTGTTTATATTAACACGTATTCGTTAGCACCAATCTCGGTAGAAGTTATTCTCGAGGCAGGAACCTTGTGACGTAGCGGAATTAAAATTGTCGATGTCAGTGCTAGAATGAGATTCTTACTACATAAATAATATTAAAATTAAAAAAAAACAACAACAACAGCTCGTTTGGAAACATTTATTTCTGACGTCCACAAAATTAAATAGAAAAATATAAACAATAATTGAATAAATCTGATCTGTAAAAGGGATGAGAAATATTTATATATTTCAGTAGCAGTAAGAAATGGTGAAACGTGTACGTGTGTTTTTTGGGGGGAGGGGGGGGACAGCACTCATTTGGATCCATAAACAGCGTAATCTGAATCTATGTTTTGTCAAGTTCCTGTAGCTGTCGCGACATTTTGCATTAATGCGTTGCGACCTAATAGGATTTCACGGATTTTTTACTTGGACCAACCTTCAAATTTACGTGAAATTACCATCTTGCACAACAGCTTAATTTCGTTATCACGCTTGTATGCATACCTACAAACATACATTCATAACTGTTGATATTCGATCCAACTAGTTTAAAGTGTAAGTGAAGTTACCATCTCGCACAACTGCTTAATTTCGTTATGACGCTTGTATACATACTTACATAACTGTTGCTATTCGATCCACTGTTTAAAGTGTTAATGAAGGCGTACATTTAGCTCTCCCATTCGTGATGATAACATGGACCCATAAACCGTATTCAGCCAGCTTATTCCATAGATCGCCCCTACCATTACAACTAATTAAAGCCTTTGCTGTTATCCGATACTAGATTGCATGCTCTTTCATTAACAGGAATTAACCGTTAATTACCAGTGCTCTTTGGCAGACGGTGACAGATGTCCGGGGCCAGGATTGAGTCGGAAGTAAGAGAAATATGAGCCGTGCGTGAGCTATGGTGTCTTTCGGTGTTAGCCTGTCCTCTTTCTCTAAAAGCTAGGCGTCCACTGTGTTTGATAGGCAGCCTCTGTTAGCTAGACATGTACCTTCTGTGACACCTTCTGTGTTATCTACTCTGTTAGCTAGACACCTTCTGTGTTATCTACTCTGTTAGCTAGACACCTTCTGCTATATCTACTCTGTTAGCTAGACACCTTCTGTGTTATCTACTCTGTTAGCTAGACACCTTCTGTGACACCTTCTGATATATCTACTCTGTTAGCTAGACACCTTCTGTGTTATCTACTCTGTTAGCTAGACACCTTCTGTGACACCTTCTGTGTTATCTACTATGTTAGCTAGACATCTTCTGTGACACCTTCTGTGTTATCTACTCTGTTAGCTAGACACCTTCTGTGACACCTTCTGGGTTATCTACTCTGTTAACTAGACACCTTCTGTGTTATCTACTCTGTTAGCTAGACACCTTCTGTGTTATCTACTCTCTTAGCTAGACACCTTCTCTGATACCTTCTGTGTTATCTACTCTGTTAGCTGGACTCCTTCTGTGTTATCTACTCTGTTAGCTAGACACATTCTGTGTTATCTACTCTGTTAGCTAGACACCTTCTGTGACACCTTCTGTGTTATCTACTCTGTTAGAAGACACCTTCTGTGTTATCTCCTCTGTTAGCTAGACACCTTCTGTGTTATCTACTCGTTAGCTAGACACATTCTGTGACACCCTCTGTGTTATCTACTCTGTTAGCTAGACACCTTCTGTGACACCGTCTGTGGTATCTACTCTGTTAGCTAGACACCTTCTGTGACACCTTCTGTGTTATCTACTCTGTTAGCTAGACATCTCCTGTGTTATCTCCTCTGTTACCTAGACACCTTCTGTGACACCTTCTGTGTTATCTACTCTGTTAGCTAGACACCTTCTGTGTTATCTACTCTGTTAGCTAGACACCTTCTCTGACATTTTCTGTGTTATCTACTCTGTTAACTAGACACATTCTGTGACACATTCCCTGACACCTTCTGTGTTATCTACTCTGTTAGCTAGACACCTTCTGTGTTATCTACTCTGTTAGCTAGACACCTTCTATGACACCTTCAGTGTTATAGAGACAACTTTTGTGTTAGCTGAACTCATCTGTTAGCTAGACATCTTCTGTGTTAGCTAGAAACCTGTGCGGGTTAGCAATCATGCTGTACACAAACGAAACCATCTGGTACACAGACACCAGCAACTTGTACACCAACATTCAAAACTCATAACAAAGCACCACCAACTCACACATAGACAACTTCTCGGACACAGACAACGTCATCACGTACACAATCTTGTACAGACACCACCACCTCGTACAGACACCACCATCTCGTACAGACACCACTACCTCGTACAGACACCATCATCTCGTACAGACACCACCATCTCGCACAGACACCATCATCTCGTACAGACACCACCATCTCGTACAGACACCACCATCTCGTACAGACACCACCATCTCGTACAGACACCACCACCTCGTAAAGACACCATCATCTCGTACAGACACCACCACCTTGTACAGACACCATCATCTCGTACAGACACCATCATCTCGTACAGACACCACCATCTCGTATAGACACCATCATCTCGAACAGACACCACCACCTCGTACAGACACCACCACCTCGTACAGACACCCCCAACTCGTACAGACACCATCATCTCGTACAGACACCATCATCTCGAACAGACACCACCATCTCGTACACACACCATCATCTCGTACAGACACCACCATCTCGTACAGACACTACCATCTCGTACAGACACCACCATCTCGTACAGACACCATCATCTCGTACAGACACAATCATCTTGCACACACACCATCATCTCGTACAGACACCACCAACTCGTACAGACACCACCATCTCGTACAGACACCATCATCTCGTACAGACACCACCACCTCGTACAGACACCACCACCTCGTACAGACACCACCATCTCGTACAGACACCATCATTTCGTACAGACACCATCATCTCGTACAGACACCATCATCTCGTACAGACACCACCACCTCGTACAGACACCATCATCTCGTACAGACACCATCATCTCGTACAGACACCACCATCTCGTACAGACACCACCATCTCGTACAGACACCTTCATCTCGTACAGACACCATCATCTCTTACCCTGCATAATATTCTCATTGAAGGTCCGCCATAACTTACTTCCTCCCGAGCCCAGGTTGTTGGAGAATGGCAAGTTAGAAAATTACGTAGAGATAACTCTTACCGCACCGGTGGTTTCCCTTGAGCATTCCCCGTGCACAGCCCAGACGCACGCGGCTGAATATTGCCCGGATATCACTATGACGGGACCGGCAGGTGGCTGCCGCGAACCCCAGGGCGTCCATATTGTGATCCAAAAACTCTTCCCAACGCAAGGATTATGGCTTTGATCAAAACAGATCCGATCCACCCCGTTTCTCAATCGGAAGGCTAAAAATTCTGTTATAGGAAGTTTTTTACAGGAAGATTATACCAACTTTCATACATCTATACCACTTTCATACATCTATACCAACTTTCATACATCTCTACCAGCTTTCATACATCTATACCAACTTTCATACAGCCATACCAACTTTCGTACATCTATACCAGCGTTCATACATCTATACCAGCGTTCATACAGACATACCAGCTTTCATACAGCCATACCAACTTTCGTACAGCTATACCAGCTTTCATACAGCCATTCCAACTTTCGTACAGCTATACCAGCTTTCATACAGCTATACAAACTTTCATACATCTATACCAGCTTTCATACAGCCATACCAACTTTCATACATCACTACCAACTCTCATACATCTCTAACAACTTTCATACATCTCTATCAACTATCATACAGCCATAGCAACTTTCATACAGCCAAAGCCATACTAACTTTCATACAGCTATATCAGCTTTCATACATCTATAAAATATATCACAGATCATTTCCAGTTATAATACACCTATACCAGCCATACAGTTATACCAGCCATACAGTTATACCAGCCATACAGTTATACCAGCCATACAGTTATACCAGCCATACAGTTATACCAGCCATACAGTTATACCAGCATTCATACAGCTCTATCATTTCTCCAAATATGCAAAGACGTTTTAAAAAAAATTGCATACAACTGAAGTTGCGATATCAGCAAACATTCGCGTTTTGACCTTCGAACCCATGACATGACCTTTTACTTATCTTTCCATTGCAGCATCGATCTTAATTAAGATGATCACAAAATCGATAACCTTAGTTCTGGAAGATTTCAGATAATGGACAACAAAACGCAGAGTTTGGTCCACATCTGCCTTATTAAGTTGAATTATTCATCAACTGCTTTCATTGGTTAGTTTCTGGCACAGTTCTCAGACCTTGCTGAAAGCTTTCTCTTGTTTAAAATTTGATTTTTATGGGTGTGTATGTATGTGTGTATGCGTGTATATGCATGTTCTTCATGTATGCGATCCAAAAGGTAACAAAAATTATGGTGACCATCTCATCACCCTCTGTAAGTAGTACCTCAAATTGTGTAAGTGTAGCGCGTAAGGGTTTTCACAGAAAGCGGAGGAACGAACATGAACTGAATTTGCATGGTTCCTGTGTCAAGTCTTTGAAGATAGTTGATACATTTCTCGTGGTTCTCAGTGGTCTGAGTCCAGTGATAAAAGGGAATGGTTGAAAAAGAATAATGGGTAAAATAATGTGGGTTAAAAAAAGAATTTAAAGAGAACAAGTTTCAAAGCTATAGACATCTGAAAAAGTATAAAATAATGTAAAAGTACTTGAAACGTATTGCGTAAAAAAAAGAACATAAAATTATTAAGTAGAAACTGATTTCAATATATTTTTTCTTTACAATCAGGTATTTTAAAAACTTTTTGAATGCAAGTATTAAAAAAAAAGATTATTTCCGAGTGTTAACTTTATGAATAGAGAGGTCAGAGAAGATTTCTTTTCTGAACTCACATATGACGTCAATACTCCAGTTTTTTGTTTGAAAATCGCCACATGAGTTGGTGGACTCAAAACTTTTGGGTGATGTGTAGTTTAAACTCCTGTCAATGGTTGTCTTACTGTCAACCAACTGATGCGTTTAGGCTCTCAGAGCCCCAGCTAGTATCTTAACAACCTGCTCCTCTGTTAGCTTGTCTCAGAGCCCCAGCTAGTATCTTAACAACCTGCGCCTCCGTTAGCTTGTCTCAGCGCCCCAGCTAGTATCTTAACAACCTGCGCCTCCGTTAGCTTGTCTCAGCGCCCCAGCTAGTATCTTAACAACCTGCTCCTCTGTTAGCTTGTCACAGGTTGTGCCTAGAAACTTTTGGCCATAGTTGTTTTTAACTTTAAGAAAATCGCTTCCTACACGACCGTGGCCTTACTAAGCTATTCAGTAGATGTGTATGATTCTATGACATCTTACATCATACGTGCGCAGCACTTAAGCGCGGTTATCGGTGATGAATGACAGCGACAAATAATTCATACAATTATGGTTTCATGTCCAGCTGGATATTCATCGTTGACAATGAATGCACTGAAGTCTTTTCAACAAAAACTTTTGATTCATTGGCTGATCTCTGATCGATACAATATTATATATAATTGATGTTACTATGCTACGTAAAGCAAGAATTTGATTATTGATTTTACCATGTATGTAAAACAGATTTGGTTATTGATGGTACCATTCAGGGTATAAATAAAATATAAGTTTCATTATTGAGATGATACTCAGGTACGATAAAAACAAGAATTAAATTATTGATTATACCCAAGAACTTACACAAGAATTTGATTATTGATGGCATATATACGGAGTAGAGATCTAGTTCAATACAAAGAGTATAGTTAAAAAAGATTAGCCAAATGTAGATGACATAACCACCTGTAAATGACATGGCCATCTGCAAATGACATAATATGTGAATGGCATGGCCCCCTGTGAATGACATGGCCATCTGTGAATGACATGGCCACCCTGTGAATGACGTGACCATCTGTGAATGACATGGCCACCTGTGAATGACGTGACCACCAGTGAATGACGTGACCATCTGTGAATGAAATGGCCGCCTGTGAATGACATGGCCACCTGTGAATGACATGGCCACCTGTGAATGACGTGACCATTTGTGAATGACATGGCCACCTGTGAATGACGTGACCATTTGTGAATGACATGGCCACCTGTGAATGACGTGACCATCTGTGAATGACATGGCCGCCAGTGAATGACATGGCCACCTGTGAATGACATAGCCACCTGTGAATGACGTGACCATCAGTGAATGACGTGACCATCTGTGAATGACATGGCCGCCTGTGAATGACATGACAACCAGTGAATGACGTGACCACCTGTGAATGACGTGACCATCTGTGAATGACATGGCCACCTGTGAATGACATTAAAACCTGAAGACGCGTCTTTCACGGTATTATTGAAATTTACGCCTTTGGCCATCTTGTTGTGATATACCTGTCTTTAGACATCACTTTCGCTCATAAGGCAAAATGAAGTAGACCGTATAAAAGTTTAGTTCATTTTCCAAGACAAAATAGGACTGAAGAACTAACTTAATGTATCTATGAATTTCTCGTTTGGCTAACTAAATGGATCCATGATTCACTTATTGAATCTATCTCAAATCATCTAAGACCTATAGATACAACATATTTTTAAATCCCTTATATTAACTTCACCGGCGTCTCTCTCTCTCTCTCTCTCTCTCTCTCCCTCTCGCTCTCTCTCTCTCTCTCTCTCTCTCTCTCTCTCTCTCTCTCTCTCTCTCTCTCTCTCTCTCTCTCTCTCTCTCTCTCTCTCTGTCTGTCTGTCTTGGGCTCGGCGGGCGGAAAAACAGAAGTCAAAAATGAACCACTTCCCATGATCCGATCGAACTGAAATTTGGCTCACGGACCCGTCTGACCTAACAATGCATCGTATCAAAATTTCAGATCGATCGAACGTACCGTAATTAAATTAATGCATTTTTAGTTTATCCTTATATGAGGTATGTAATTTCAATTCACGGTTTATTATTGTTTTTTTTGCCACGTGAAATTTTGAGCTGACGCATTGAGGCGACCCAACGAAGCGACGGGCGCTTTTGTTTACATTTTACGTGTCACTCTGAGCTCGGTCAAGCGAATCGGTGACCAGACTTTTCCCCTCTCCCCCCCCACCCACCCCTCCCCCCCACAAGGGTTATGATGCAAAGTTGAGTTAAGACAGATTCAGTCTGTAAATGTTTGAAAATAATCAATACTGTTAGTTATGTCTCATATATAAGGGATTTATAGTCAAAAACTTTGTTTTTACGGGTTTTTTTTATTAACAAATTTCAACTGAACTTATTGAAATTTTCCAAGTTGTCTAGGAGAGATCACTCTCATCTCCTGTTTCACTGGAAATGTTTTTTTTTAAAAAGGGAAGTGATTCCATGAACGTTAAATTGGACCACGCACACAGACCGGCAGTGATACTGTAAAACATTAGCTAAAAGCATTCCCATGTTGACACAGTCTAGACAATAGACTGTTCTCAAACTGTCAAGCTTTTAAGACAGAACAAGCAAGTGTGTCTAGGAAGTTTTTTTAAAGATTAAAACGCCTTTCAGGGAAAGTTGGCTTGTAAAGACGAGTGAAACCGTTACCGTGAGGACAACCAGAATCCAGGTCTCAGACGGAGTCCCTCAAGACTTGCATGACGCTCACAAGGAAGGTTTGGCCGGGTGAGGTCCACGCTGTGAGACGTATTGTTCCATCCTCAGAGTTTACACCATCGGTACTTAATGTGGTATTATTTCGGTGTTTTGGGGGTTGTTAATTCATATTGTCCAGTGGTCAAAGTTTTATAGCAAGGACCCAGAGAGAGGTGCTTACAAAGGAAGTGTGTGTGAGGGCTGGGAGTCGAGAGGATAGGTCACTCTTATATGTGAATGTTTTATATTAAATTTGACCGCTTGAAGGTGGGCGGGTATCATGTCAGCTTAACCTATCATATAGTCATCCAGATAACATTTAGTCATCCAGATAACATTTAGTCATCCAGATAACATTTAGTCATCCAGATAACATTTAGTCATCCAGATAACATTTAGCAATCTAGATAACATTTAGTCATCCAGATAACATTTAGTCATCCAGATAACATTTAGTAATCCAGATAACATTTAGTAATCTAGATAACATTTAGTCATCCAGATAACATTTAGTCATCCAGATAACATTTAGTAATCCAGATAACATTTAGTCATATAGATAACATTTAGTCATCCAGATAACATTTAGTCATCCAGATAACATTTAGTCATCCAGATAACATTTAGTCATCCAGTTAAAATTAAGTCATCCAGGTGATATTTAGTAATTCAAGTAAAATTTAGTCACCCAGATAATATCTATTCATTCAGATAGCATAAGCCAACTATGTAAAATTTAGTTTTTCAGTTAACACTATAGGGATATTTTAATTCGCTTCCCTTGATGGTGGCAGCAGTCTTTTTTAAATCTCTACTAAGTAAACTTTGTGATAATATCAGCGATGTAGTCACAACAGAAACAAATAACTGTGACGTAAATTCTTTGTCTTAGTGTCTTAGACAATAGTACTGACATTAACTTCTCTAGGGAAGTACACAATAGGATTTGTGCGGAGACATTTTGGGTCTAGACTCTAGAAAGTGGAATGATCCCACGACTAAGGTTCCATCTAAGTCATGTAGACACAGGAACACGCAAACTCTGGTGGAAGGAAGAGATGACGTCACATCTACAAAACAATCTCAACCCAAAAATGTATCTTATAGTTAACCGGGCGCTAGACAGCGCCACACCATCCTAACAAACCACTACTGTCCTAACAACCCACACCGTCCTAACAACCCACTACCATCCTAACAACCCACACCGTCCTAACAAACCCACTACCGTCCTAACAACCCACACCATCCTAACAAACCCACTACCGTCCTAACAACCCACTACCGTCCTAACAACCCACTACCGTCCCTAACAACCCACTACCGTCCTAACAACCCACTACCGTCCTAACAACCCACTACCGTCCTAACAACCCACTACCGTCCTAACAACCCACTACCGTCCTAACAACCCACTACCGTCCCTAACAACCCACTACCGTCCTAACAACCCACACCGTCCTAACAACCCACTACCGTCCTAACAACCCACTACCGTCCTAACAACCCACTACCGTCCTAACAACCCACTACCGTCCTAACAACCCACTACCGTCCTAACAACCCACTACCGTCCTAACAACCCACTACCGTCCTAACACAACCCACTACCGTCAACACAACCCACTACCGTCCTAACAACCCACTACCGTCAACACAACCCACTACCGTCCCAATAACCCACACCGTAAACTGCTGCTGAGTTCGATGTCTGGGTATTGTCAGCGGAGACCAGTTTTTACAGAACGGGATAAGAGCGCCCTTGTCTAAGACAAGACGCCCCTGTAGATGAGTGAACGCCCGCCCTCACTGGAAGTGAAACATGACGCTCGGACAAAGTGGAGTACGGAACAGTCCACGTCTCTCTCTCCACGGGAACCAGGAGGTCAAGGTGAGAATTGGACAACAAACACTTCTAACAAAGTGTAACACGTTTAAAACTATAAATATCTCGATCAAAATGAAGTACGTGCTGCACTTACAAGCACCCATGGAACCCCTGTGACCAGATCATCTATGACAAGTGAGCGATTTATTCTCTATACATCCGCTGAGTTGAAAGTAATCGACAGTTTAGTCATAAAACTCAATTCACCCCTCAAATCCGCTTCCAATTCCAGGAAAAACAAGTCTATATCCTGAAATTCCATGAAATGTGCACATGTTTGTAAAAGTTGGTTCTTAGATGAGGAATATATGCCAAAATAAATAAAATAGAGCAATTGGATTTTCTTATCTTCAACTCATTTATAATTTATTGTCCAAATAATGTTATAATCAGGTGTGCTATACTAATTTAATTAATGTATGATTAAGTAATCAAAATTAATGATGTAGAATCTTAAAAAAATGTTTTATAACATTTTAAGTGTTGACTATTTAGCTAGTAGGACTGCAGTGCCAATGACCAAATGAGTTAATGCAGCGGTTCCAAATCTATTATTATGTTGACTAGTTTTCCTCAACAATTCATTTTTTTAAAAAAGACAATTTTAATAAACAAACATTTTATAAGCCCTTTCCTCGTGTTTATGAATTATTTAACGGAATATCACTTAACAACCTGGGTATCATTTATTGACCTGGGTATCACTTGTTAACCTGGGTATCATTTATTGACCTGGGTATCACTTATTAACCTGGGTATCACATCTAACTGGGTATCACTCATATATCAGACAACCACTAATTTTCCTTGTCAAACGTTATTCACCGTCGCGTATTTACAAGGGAATCTCCATTTCAAAGAAGACGTTACATTATATCAAGTCCATGAAAACATTCGATAAATGCACACATCTACAACACAGAGCCACATTTATACGTGTCTTCGCACAGTTATCTTTCTTCCATGGGGTGGGACGGGTTGGCCTACACCTGACTTGTAAGCCTGCAGGTCGCAGTGACTCGCACAGGTGGGTAAAGAGGCAAGAGCTGGTCCCCTGGGGTACATCGCTAGAAAACGAAAACTATCCTGTAGAGATCTGGGATAAGGATTATTCGCATGGCACTACAGGCTACAGCCATGTTTTGCTATTGGAGAGCAGATCCAAAATGTAACTCTTTTTAGAATTCTATTTCTTGAGTAGGTCAAAGAATTTCATGGAGGAATGACAAAACGTCCATTAAGTAAAAGAAAAACCCACATAATAATATGAAATGAAATTTTACAGGCGGAGAATTAGAAATGTGCTTCCGATTAGGAAATCAAAATATGGACAGTAAAACAATACGACACTATTCTATGAATCAAAGCCTCATAACAGTTACTTCCGTTGTTTAATGTCAACTTCTGCTGTCGATATTGTGTTTGCAATTCTGATGATAAAAATGTAAGTGCTCAAAATATGATATGTTTAAGATCGCTCCAGAAACGCCAAAATATTGGTTAAGTTTTAGGGTTGTTTAAAACCTGTGAAACCTTCACAAAAGTCAAAGCATTCACAGAGGGTAGGGTCTCAACGAAAAGTCAAAGCATTTACAGAGGGTAGGGTCTCAACGAAAAGTCAAAGCATTCACAGAGGGTAGGGTCTCAACGAAAAGTCAAAGCATTCACAGAGGGTAGGGTCTCAACGAAAAGTCAAAGCATTCACAGAGGGTACGGTCTCAACGAAAAGTCAAAGCATTCACAGAGGGTAGGGTCTCAACGAACCCCAATTGTCAAGTAAATCACACAGGATAGGGTGAAAGTTCAACATCTCCCTCTCCATCCTTGACTCTTCCAGTGATGAACGTATTTTAAGGGTATTTCCCTAACACCCTATGGCCTAACTCTAAACGAATCTCCGGCTGCACGTTTCAAGTTAACATCTATTAAATGAAATGAATTTGTTAATTAACACCCCCACCCCCTCCACTCCCACGATCTCACATCCATAATCTCCCCAGTGTTATAACTGATAATTGAATTTCATGAAGTCCCATTTTTAGAAATAAAGTCTTTAAATCCACTTGATAAGAAATAAATGTGGATTTGCAGTGATTAGAAAAAGAGTTCTGAAACTTGGGTGATTACCACATTTGTAAAAAAATAAAATAATACAATGTAATATAAAAATAAGCGAATATACTTTTTCTTATGATTTCGTTATGATTCGCTGCATCCTGGTTTCATTAGTATTCAAGAATGATGACGAAATAGAGAGTCTTGGGTCAGTGGAGGTTACTGACAATCTGATGATCATGAAGGGATGTTGTTAGGGTCAGTAGAAGTTAGTGTTGACCCAACCATCATTTAGTAAAGTTTTTTTTGTGTGTTTGTGTGTGTGTGTGTGTGTGTGTGTGTGTGTGTGTGTGTGTGTGTGTGTGTGTGTGTGTCCCATAACCTTGTGGGAGTAAGGGGTTCTAATGTTTCCATTGGAACTTTCTCGGGGCTTGGTAGACCTTGGCGGCGCCCATCTCCTCTCCAGGTCAGCGGAGGACTTTTAAGCGATAGTCATTCATCAACATTTTTTTATTGTGGCTTTAACGTGGGCTGGATCCCACGCCCCTCAGCTTGTGAGGCCAGCGCACTATTGACTTCGCTATCCAGCCGCTTGTAAAGTATTGTAAGCGGGCTTGAAATTTTAATTCCATTCTATTGGACGTACAGAAGAGGTCAAAACTGAGATCAGATTTGACCCAGACAAATTTGCAGATGGGTAAAAGTGGATAATGTAAAACATAAAAATGTCTTGAACAACTAGGGACAGTCAGGTTACTAGAGCACATATTTCCAACCCGTGGGAGAATACCTCAGATGACTCGGCTAAGGGATTTATGTGGTTTGAAAAAAAAAGTGATTGGCAGCTGTAAAATCAGATTAAAAGACGCAATGATCAGTAATAAGTTTTGTTTGCATAGCTTTTTTCAAATTTTGAGTTACAATTTAAAAATTACATTAAAAATGTCATTTATTACGTTATAAATAGAGAAATAACTTTTAGTGTCTTTTATTGCCTGCCAATAATCAACATTATTCAAAAGTTGCTCTTTGTTTTGCTCTTTGTTTTGCTCTATGTTCTAGTAAAGTGACCTGATAGCACTTGAAAATTGTGTTTAAAAACTGCTGATCTTAGACATTGAGTGCTGTTAGAATATATAACATATACAGATGTATAATGGAGATTTGTGACAATCTGTGACTAACACAAAATTTCAAAGATAAAATATATTAAAATAAAATAGACATATTAAAAATAAAAAAATTTAATGAAATAAAAAAATTAACATATATAAAGAAACAACAAACAAACTAAGAAGAAAAAAAAACTATTAAAAAATTAAAAATAAATAATTGAAAAGCTAAGCAGATTGAGCTCTAAGAGCGTTCCAGATTTCTGGAGATTAGCAGTGATAACACGATATTTCCTAATCAGGGGGCGATAGCCACACTTGTAAAACAAAGGGACGTTTGATGGTTATGTATGACATGTATCTAGTTTAATACTTTTGAGACAGATTTTTTATGGACGTTAATTAGTACTACAAATGGAAAGTATTAGCTCGTCTGTATGTCACAGACAGACAGCTCCAGGAACATGCACCAACAACAGACAACTCATTTACCTGCTTTGTTCCCAGGTTTCGCACGGCACACGGTAAATTTGCCAGTTCACCTTCCCGTACCGTAATGTTTGCTTTGGTGTTGAGAAACTCCGGTTGGAGAACCACTGTGGAATCTTCATAATCGAAATCTGAAAGGGAAAAATGACATAGATTATTGGTAGTGAACATGCTTAACAACGAAATGCCTTGAATCTGTAAAGTAAAGAGTCGGTAAGAAAATTAGCGAGACAATCATCTCAGAGAATGCTATAGGCAATGGAGTTAGTCAAGACAGTAGCGTTTTATTGATCAAGAATACAGCAGTTGATCCAGATATTTAGTCAAGTCGCAATTAGTCATCCATAATTCTCACCAGATCTCTAGTAGTAACCCATGAAGTCGGCCCAATTTTTGCATATAATCTATGTTTTCAATCATTCTTTCAAGTCTTCAGTCAAACTTCCACCAGATTTTCATTTTTTCGTTCAATTTTCCACCAGTATTTCATGTTTTTTCAATCAAGTTTCCACAAGTCTTCCATGTTTTCAGTCAAGTTTCCATCAGTCGTTCATGTTTGAGTCAAGTTTCCACCAGTCTTCCATGTTGTAAGTCAAGTTTCCACCAGTCTTTCATGTTTAAGTCAAGTTTCCACCAGTCTTTCATGTTTTCAGTCACGTTTCCACCAGTCTTTCATGTTTTCAATCAAGTTTCCACCAGCCTTCCATGTTTTCAGTCAAGTTTCCACCAGTATTTCATGTTTTCAATCAAGTTTCCACCAGTCTTCCATGTTTTAAGTCTAGTTTCCACCAGTCTTTCATGTTTTAAGTCAAGTTTCCACCAGTCTTTCATGTTTTAAGTCAAGTTTCCACCAGTCTTTCATGTTTTAAGTCAATTTGCCACCAGTCTTCCATGTTTTCAATCAAGTTTCCACCAGTCTTCCATGTTTAAGTCAGGTTTCCACCAGTCTGTCATGTCCGGTTAAACCTCCATCATGGCACGTCTGTAAACGTACTTCCAGACATTAAAACCCCATTAACAAGCTACTATTACACTAAGACCCTGAGAGGTGAGTGCCGCTGGAGATCTTAAAGACACCAAGCTGACGACAAAGTGGACGAGACAAGCGGAACTTTAGACATGCGTCCCAGCCGGGACCAGCAGTTGTCGATGATGTTGTCAGTGTTTACATTGGCCGCCCTACAACGACTCGGTATCCCAGGAGAGCCTAGTTGGGTAAACCTATCGCCAGAACTGGAACAATGACAATGGGACTTGGGGTTTATCACTCAAAGAAGCACGACAATTGACTGATGTATTTCAGAGCATTGGTTCTACTTCATGTTGTATTTTTGTGTAAGGCTTTCATTCTGTTTGTTATTAACATTTTTAAAATTGATCTTTCGTGAACAAAGAAATTTAGCTAGAGGTTCGTAACTGAGGGAGGGGGTGATGAATCGGGGCTGCTATTTTAGGATGGGTGATTAGAGTGGATGCGTGGGAGTGTATGTGGGTTCGTAAGTGGGACTATGGGTTATTAAAAGTACGATTCCTAGTTTTATTGGTCGTGTGATTATAATTTTAAACCAAACATTCCTTGCTTTAAAAAAAATTTAAAAAATTTGCTAATCTGTTATTAAAATCCCAAGCCACGCCCCCTTTCCTCGGAACGTGCGTGTTTGTTGACGTTTGCGAGTGTTCCAAACTAAACGTGATATAAAAGGTTCCATGACAAAACGACAAGTGACAAAAAAACATTGTGACGTCGTTTTGTCAGTTGTCATTTTGTCACCTTGTCGTTTTGTCACCTTGTCGTTTTGTCACTTGTCGTTTTGTCTGGTTACCGATATAAAGTAAGGCAAGTAAGCTTCTACTCAACGTTAGTTAAATTAATATCTCACCCAGCCAGCCCCCACTCATTAGTCACCAAATCACCAGCCCGGAGACCGAAGGAAGAAATGAGGTGAGTAAAAAATGATACACAGACAAACTAGGACGATAGTCAGGAATTTTAGTATGCCGCATGACACGTGCAGCAGTTATTGAGTATTGAACACACTTGTTAGTTTCAATACTTCCCAAAACTGTAGCGATTTCTTGGAGTCGAATCCATTTCAATAGGAATCGAACTCGTCCATATCTGCTCCTAGATCTATTTAATTTGTTAAGAATACATTTTTGATCCTTTATTTAAATTGATAATAATAAATACATTAAAAAAAAACAACCACAAAAAAAATAATAAAACAATTTCATGAATGTTAAGTAATTATGAGAAATCATTATGAAGCGAAAGAGTAGGAAGTAAAAGTTATATACACGACACCATACAAACTGGAAGTGACTCTGTCAGGGGCATGAATCAATTCTCATGAAATAACAGCTTCTCTCGCATGCAGCTGCTCTTAGCCTACAGCTGCTGTTTGACTTCAAGATGGCTGCTGCACAATTGTGTGTTTTTATCGTCGTGTTTTGAAAAAATAAAAGGTGTGAGGGCGGTGTGGGAGGAGGGGGGAATGCCCCCAGACTTCACGCCTATGAAAACAAACAAATATGGCCACTGCTTATTGGTTGCATGTTTTTTTTTAAAATTGTTTCAAGATTCTGCATTCCACGTAAGCGAAAATAAGCGATTTTTTTTTCAACGAACACTCTGTGTGTAACAGTCTGGCTTGTATACGTAGATACGGTAGCCATGTCTTCGGTTCATTCAGTTCCCCCTATGTTATTCTAATGTTAACTCATCGGTTAAATTCTGTGTATTGTTCATTGCTCGCAGCTTTTTTTGGCATCTCATCTTAGGAAGATGTGCAGACAGCTAATCATTTTAAAATGTTTAGAAAGGCCAATTCTAGGTTGATGTTCAGACAGCTCGCTGTTGGGGAATGTTCAGACAGTTCATTTTGGCTGTTGTTCAGATAGTTCATTTCGGCTGTTGTTCAGACAGCTGATGGACAATGTTAAAGCAACTCAGTGTTGGACAGTGCTAAGGCAGCTCACTGTTGGACAATGCTAAGGCAGCTCATTGTTGGACAGTGCTAAGGCAGCTCGTTGTTAGCCAATACTAAAGAAGCTCACTGTTGGACATTCTTAGATGATCTGTTGTGTTGCATTTCACAGCATTAAAAATACTTACGGTTTTATAACTTATCTCCGTCAATTATAATAGTAAAAACCGTTTAAAACATTACAGTAATAGTTCAGACAAATTAAGAAGTTTGATCACTAATTGAAATTATTACGTAGTGGCGTAGGTTCGATGTAAGTGAGAATTGTTAACAGGGTGTAAGATGGTTTGTAGCTAGTTTTGTTACTTCAGGAGTTTATGTATAACATGCACTGATCAGCGAAGATAAGGCATTATGTCATGTGATAACATGAAGCAATAACGCTATATTCTACGCGACATACACTAACAACAAAATTTTAAAAAACCAGGCTCTTCTTTGTAGCCATCCCTTGCTCGGGTAGCACTCATTAATAGCAGACTCCTTCTCGTCCTTCATGTGGGTAGCACTCACTAATAGCAGGCTCCTTCTCGTCCATCATGTGGGTAGCACTCACTAATAGCAGGCTCCTTCTCGTCCATCATGTGGGTAGCACTCACTAATAGCAGACTCCTTCTCGTCCATCATGTGGGTAGCACTCACTAATAGCAGACTCCTTCTCGTCCATCATGTGGGTAGCACTCACTAATAGCAGACTCCTTCTCGTCCATCATGTGGGTAGCACTCACTAATAGCAGACTCCTTCTCGTCCATCATGTGGGTAGCACTCACTAATAGCAGACTCCTTCTCGTCCATCATGTGGGTAGCACTCACTAATAGCAGACTCCTTCTCGTCCATCATGTGGGTAGCACTCACTAATAGCAGACTCCTTCTCGTCCATCATGTGGGTAGCACTCACTAATAGCAGACTCCTTCTCGTCCATCATGTAGGTAGCTCTCCCTCATAAACTGTTTTCTAGTGGATAATACGCCTCTGAACCGTTATCTTCTGATAGTAATATATCATATAGAATAGGACTGCGATAAAACTTTTTAAATAAAATACTAAATACATAAATTGTGTAATCAAACAATAAATGGAAGCTTTAATAATTAATTTATACTTTTGTATTAGTTAATTAATCAAGCTTCTATTAAAATTTATTGTTCGATCACACAATTTGTTTGTGTATTTTGTATTTGACTTCTGAAGTGCTGAGTTGTTTGTTTTCAAGTTAAAATGCTTTCTGTTGTTGAAAGATTGACCAAGTCATCAAACACATTTATGAAGTGGCTCTAGTATTCTTTTCTGTTTGTTGACAAATCCGTTGACTTTGAAAGTGCAATCAGGCAACTCCGGGACAAAGGAGTAGTGCAATCAGGCAACTCCGGGACAAAGGAGTAGTGCAATCAGGCAACTCCGGGACAAAGGAGTAGTGCAATCGGGCAACTCCGGGACAAAGGAGTAGTGCAATCGGGCAACTCAGGGACAAAGGAGTAGTGCAATCAGGCAACTCAGGGACAAAGGAGTGGCGCTAGAATAAGTAATCAGCTCTTCCGTCTTGTGCATACAAACTTCAGGAGCGGCAGTTTTCTCACGTGCACGGCACAACTATTATAACAAGAGCTCGTCCCCAGTACAAACCACGTCCATGCCCAAGTTGTATTGTTACATGGACGAGACAACACGAGACGTTGTCTCAGGTGTCTCAGGTGAGCTTCAGGTGTACGGTTTGCACGGGTTCCGAACCATATCCTTAAACGCTCTCCAGACATGGTGGTATCAGTGATGCGTGACCTCGGAGTGGCCGGGTATGCAGATTAGGTTTAGTTTGAGCGACTATTGAAGAAAACATTTGTAAAGACAGAATGATTCTGTATTTATTATAACGTTCCCTTTGTGTAAAGCAGGGGTCTCCAAACTTTTCTGCCGGAGGGCCGCATTAACTGTCAAACAGCAGTTTGGGGGCAAACTTCACACAGTTTAGTAGTGGTTAACTACAGGTAAAAATAGTCTCTTTTTTTAAAGATAAAAAGGTCTCCAGGGGCCGGATGAGAGGGCCTCGCAGGCCATCTGGCCCGCGGGTCGTAGTTTGGGGACCCCTGGTGTAAAGTAAGCCAGTACAATAAATAGCGGGGGTGGGGGGGAGGGGAGGGAAGCAGTGCAATCAATTTCACCTGACCTTACTACAGAGTGTGTCAAAGTTTTAGGGAATTTTTCTCAATGGGCATATGTCAGAATGTAAATTTATGTGTGTCAGAGTGTTTGAATATGTGTGTCAGAGTGTAAACGAATGTGTCTCAGAGTGTCAACGAGTGTTTGTCAGAGTGTCAGGGTTGGTGTGTCGGAGTGTCAACGAATGTGTGTCGCAGTGACAAGGTAGGTGTGTCGGAGTGTCAAGTTAGGTGTGTCGGAGTGTCAAGGCAGGTGTGTCAGAGTGTCAAGCTAGGTGTGTGGGTTTGTCAACGAATGTGTGTCAGAGTGTCAAGATAGGTATGTCGGAGTTCCAAGGTAAGTGTGTCAGAGTGTCACGGTAGGTGTGTCGGAGTGTCAAGGTAGGTGTGTCGGAGTGTGACGAATGTGTGTCAGAGTGTCAAGGTAGGTGTGTCGGAGTGTCAAGGTAGGTGTGGCGGAGCGTCAACGAATGTGTGTCAGAGTGTCAAGGTAGGTGTGTCGGGGTGTCAACGAATGTGTGTCAGAGTGTCAAGGTAGGTGTGTCGGAGTGTCAACGAATGTGTGCCGGAGTGTCAAGGTAGGTGTGGCGGAGCGTCAACGAATGTGTGTCAGAGTGTCAAGGTAGGTGTTTCGGAGTGTCAACGAACGTGTGTCGGAGTGTCAAGGTAGGTGTGTCGAAGGTCAATGAATGTGTGTCGGAGTGTGAACGAATGTGTCTCGGAGTGTCAACGAATGTGTGTCAGAGTGTCAACGAATGTGTCAGAGTGTCAGGGTACTAAACGTGCCTATGGCGATGTCTTATAGTTGAAATAACTTTGGGCATAATTGTTAATATGGTCATTGTTATTATAGTGTGGTTGGTATAGAGTCTATGAGGAATTGACGAATCGGTCTAAGAGATATTGACGTCCCTGTTGTTATAACGAATTATAGAGTCTATCAGAAATCGGACAGAGAGATTCAGACCTCTGATATAGCAAAGTATAGAGTCTGTCATGAATAGATAAATCGGACATGCAGACCTCCTTGTTGTTGTAAAGAAAAATAGAGTATATCTGGATGACCATTCAACTGTGATTTACAAATCTTCCTGTTGCTCCAGTGTAGAGTCTATGACGTATAACAGAGCTTTTTGGCAGAGAGTACAGACACAGACACGCCGTAAACTAGCATCGTAACACATTACAATGAGATTTGTGATTCAATTTTCTCCACCCCATTATGGCATGTGCCAGGAGACCTCTTACGCTCTGCTGATCTTTCCCTAAATCTCGACAATTTTTCTGACACATGCTTGTTGACATGTGTGCAAGGAAACATGATATATAACAAACTGAACAATTCTCACAGGGCATAGGGCATCAAATTAACTAATTATAATAATTTATTATATTAATGTAATATGAAATATGGAGCAGCAAAAAATCCTTAAATAAAAATGCTAACTCAGTGAGTTTTATACAAGTAAAAGGGTCGTTTTATAGAAGGAGCAACACTGGACAACAGACCAATGTCGTTTTATAGAAGGAGCAACACTGGACAACAGACCAATGTCGTTTTATAGAAGGAGCAACACTGGACAACAGACCAATGTCGTTTTATAGAAGGAGCAACACTGGACAACAGACCAATGTCGTTTTATAGAAGGAGCAACACTGGACAACAGACCAATGTCGTTTTATAGAAGGAGCAACACTGGGACAACAGACCAATGTCGTTTTATAGAAGGAGCAACACTGGACAACAGACCAATGTCGTTTTATAGAAGGAGCAACACTGGACAACAGACCAATGTCGTTTTATAGAAGGAGCAACACTGGACAACAGACCAATGTCGTTTTATAGAAGGAGCAACACTGGACAACAGACCAATGTCGTTTTATAGAAGGAGCAACACTGGACAACAGACCAATGTCGTTTTATAGAAGGAGCAACACTGGACAACAGACCAATGTCGTTTTATAGAAGGAGCAACACTGGACAACAGACCAATGTCGTTTTATAGAAGGAGCAACACTGGGACAACAGACCAATGTCGTTTTATAGAAGGAGCAACACTGGACAACAGACCAATGTCGTTTTATAGAAGGAGCAACACTGGACAACAGACCAATGTCGTTTTATAGAAGGAGCAACACTGGACAACAGACCAATGTCGTTTTATAGAAGGAGCAACACTGGACAACAGACCAATGTCGTTTTATAGAAGGAGCAACACTGGGCAACAGACCAATGTCGTTTTATAGAAGGAGCAACACTGGGCAACAGACCAATGTCGTTTTATAGAAGGAGCAACACTGGACAACAGACCAATGTCGTTTTATAGAAGGAGCAACACTGGGCAACAGACCAATGTCGTTTTATAGAAGGAGCAACACTGGGCAACAGACCAATGTCGTTTTATAGAAGGAGCAACACTGGACAACAGACCAATGTCGTTTTATAGAAGGAGCAACACTGGGCAACAGACCAATGTCGTTTTATAGAAGGAGCAACACTGGGCAACAGACCAATGTCGTTTTATAGAAGGAGCAACACTGGACAACAGACCAATGTCGTTTTATAGAAGGAGCAACACTGGACAACAGACCAATGTCGTTTTATAGAAGGAGCAACACTGGACAACAGACCAATGTCGTTTTATAGAAGGAGCAACACTGGACAACAGACCAATGTCGTTTTATAGAAGGAGCAACACTGGACAACAGACCAATGTCGTTTTATAGAAGGAGCAACACTGGACAACAGACCAATGTCGTTTTATAGAAGGAGCAACACTGGACAACAGACCAATGTCGTTTTATAGAAGGAGCAACACTGGACAACAGACCAATGTCGTTTTATAGAAGGAGCAACACTGGACAACAGACCAATGTCGTTTTATAGAAGGAGCAACACTGGACAACAGACCAATGTCGTTTTATAGAAGGAGCAACACTGGACAACAGACCAATGTCGTTTTATAGAAGGAGCAACACTGGACAACAGACCAATGTCGTTTTATAGAAGGAGCAACACTGGACAACAGACCAATGTCGTTTTATAGAAGGAGCAACACTGGACAACAGACCAATGTCGTTTTATAGAAGGAGCAACACTGGACAACAGACCAATGTCGCTACTTAATTACAAATTGTCTGTTCTTTGGTGTTTATTTCTTCAGTCATTGTGACTGTTTATTGCTGGTGCTTGCAAGGTGTTATGACAGATAATAACTTGTTAAAAATAGTCGTAAGTCTGAACTAAGGCTTGCAGGTCATTTGGTACAAGGCTATAGACTTGGTGAACGGTTGGAGGTAAAAAAAAGTTTGACTAAATGGGGTTGGTGGTCAATAATTTTGACTTACTAAATGATTGGTTTACCATAAGTTTGACTTACTAAATGATTGGTTTACCATAAGTTTGACTTACTAAATTATTGGTTTACAATAAGTTTGACTTACTAAATGATTGGTTTACCATAAGTTTGACTTACTAAATGATTGGTTTACAATAAGTTTGACTTACTAAATGATTGGTTTACAATAAGTTTGACTTACTAAATGATTGGTTTACAATAAGTTTGACTTACTAAATGATTGGTTTACAATAAGTTTGACTTACTAAATGATTGGTTTACAATAAGTTTGACTTACTAAATGATTGGTTTACAATAAGTTTGACTTACTAAATGATTGGTTTACAATAAGTTTGACTTACTAAATGATTGGTTTACAATAAGTTTGACTTACTAAATGATTGGTTTACAATAAGTTTGACTTACTAAATGATTGGTTTACAATAAGTTTGACTTACTAAATGATTGGTTTACAATAAGTTTGACTTACTAAATGATTGGTTTACAATAAGTTTGACTTACTAAATGATTGGTTTACAATAAGTTTGACTTACTAAATGATTGGTTTACAATAAGTTTGACTTACTAAATGATTGGTTTACAATAAGTTTGACTTACTAAATGATTGGTTTACAATAAGTTTGACTTACTAAATGATTGGTTTACAATAAGTTTGACTTACTAAATGATTGGTTTACAATAAGTTTGACTTACTAAATGATTGGTTTACAATAAGTTTGACTTACTAAATGATTGGTTTACAATAAGTTTGACTTACTAAATGATTGGTTTACAATAAGTTTGACTTACTAAATGATTGGTTTACAATAAGTTTGACTTACTAAATGATTGGTTTACAATAAGTTTGACTTACTAAATGATTGGTTTACAATAAGTTTGACTTACTAAATGATTGGTTTACAATAAGTTTGACTTACTAAATGATTGGTTTACAATAAGTTTGACTTACTAAATGATTGGTTTACAATAAGTTTGACTTACTAAATGATTGGTTTACAATAAGTTTGACTTACTAAATGATTGGTTTACAATAAGTTTGACTTACTAAATGATTGGTTTACAATAAGTTTGACTTACTAAATGATTGGTTTACAATAAGTTTAACTTACTAAATGATTGGTTTACAATAAGTTTGACTTACTAAATGATTGGTTTACAATAAGTTTGACTTAATGATTGGTTGTTGAGCAGAATGAGGCCAGAAATCCACCGTGAATCAATATTACTAAATATTACTAAATATTACTAAATATTACTAAATATTACTAAATATTACTAAATATTACTCCAGAACAATGAATCGATGAATATTTTCTGTATCTGTAAGGTATCTTGTTATTGCTAATTTGAGTTGAGTGGGTGCTTGGGTATGTGTGTGAGAGTGACAAAGTATTTAGCTGAAAGTGTCAGGGTATATTTCAGATAGTTTCAGGGTATGCTTCTGAAAGAGTCAGGGTATGTTTCTTAGAGTACCAAGTTTTGTTTTTGAGAGTGTCATGGTTATGTCTGGGCCATTGAAAAAATAACGCGTGTGCTTGCTTATGTTTTGAAGTTTTGTATCTCATTATATTATAGATTCTTCCCCCTTTCTTTGTTCCTAATATGAGTTCTCCGCACAAAAAATGACGTTCCTTAGATATTATCATTATTTTTTAGTTTTCATAAGAAACACTACTAACTTTAACACGGCACAGTTATAAGACCCTGAGTTATATTTCTATAAGGGGATACTATTTTATTCCTGTTACAACATTTAAAACATTGCCAATGCTTATTAATGATGAAATAATAACAGATCCAATATATCATCTGAGATCTGTTACACCAAAGTGGAATGAAATCAGATTTGTGCATCTCCGTGTATTTCCGTGCATCTCCGCTGTCCGTGCAGCCTTCAAGCTGGCCATGGACATGTTTTTGCTAGCATTACCGAAACGAGATTTGCAGTCTTGCGTGAAGTCATCCCGCTGCTGAAAGAGCAGGACGAGGCCCGTCTATAAACAAACATACGCCAAGTCCTATGGAATATGACTTCCTCCGAAATTTTTGTGATGATCCGAGTTTTGTGTTTTCTGTTCCAATCTGCATATCATAGATGGGTGGGGAAAAACAAGACTTCTAACACACACTATTATTTAAAATACAAAATACACAAACAAATTGTGCAATGAAAACAATAAATTTGAGCTTTATTTTTAGACTGATACGACAGTAAACGTTTCGGCTAATGCCTTCATCAGTACAACATAAAATACATTCTTACAATACTTACATAAGTAATAATAATATTCTTAAAACATATTGTATTTAAAATATTTATGTTAAATAAAAAGAAAGGAAAAACAAAAACAAACATGGACACAGGATATAGCAAAAAGGGGGAAGTCTATTATTTAAAGGCGGTGGGGGTCGCGGGGTATGACATTATTTGGGTTTAAATAAGTAAAAAACGTGGGAGAGACGTTGAGGGGTAGGGCTTAAGTCAATGGGGTGGGGCTAAATTCAATGGGGTGGGGCTAAAGTCAGTGGGGGTGGGGCTAAAGTGAGTGGAATGGAGTTTGATAAGTATATTTAAGACACTAAAGATTAACTTCAACTCTATATTTGAGAGGGAAAAGGAGAACTATGACACGAATTAAATTAAAGGTATTTTTAATGTAATATTTCTATGACACCGTAAACAGCCTTCGTCAATGTTGCATCACGTGGTAAAAAAAAGGGGTGGGGGTGGGGATGGGTCGAAACTTTTCACAAAATAGAAAAACAATTTCATTCAGCTGCCATATTCTTTCGGCCATCCCGAATTTTCGACGTTATTTTCTTTTTGGATTTGAGCTCCAACATTAAAGTTTTGCCATTATAATTATAATAATAGCGCTATCATATGGGTTATCGCATTTAACTTAGTCATAGCTTTATAAAACTGGGAAGTCGCCTTTAACTTAGCCATAACTTTAACCTTGGGTTAACGCCTTAAACCTAGACATAGAATCATAGCGTTTAAATGCAATTCTGTATTTCCGAAAAACAAAAAAAAACAAAAACAACATAATCATAATAAGAAAAGAAAGAGATCGATTTGTCATGGGTGGAAAAAATACATTCGCTTCCCTCTAACTATTCTTTTCCTTATCTTTTTTTTTGTATTTACTCAATTCATATTATTGTTCTTACTTGTTTTCTATAATGAAGACAATATAATGATCTTTAACCTGAATAGCCACGCCCCCACCGCCCCCATTAATCCCAGACCCTAAGCTCTATGCAGTCGTGTCAACACAGATGAGAGCACTTTTCCCTAATGTCTGTATAGTGATAGAATCTTTCAACATCCTCGCGCCATCAACTGTAGGAAAATTTCCAGAGGTCAAGAAAATCCAATTTTTCTTCCGTTTCATCATTCTACCCACATTCACAAACACGGTTGTTGCCCGTGAGGGATTCCCCCATTGTCACAGAGCAGTGGCATCCATCTCTATTCAGATGGGATTTATTGGATCTGTGAACCCTGAACCGTATCTGTCTTCAGCTCTAACTCTAAGGAAGATTTCAATAGTTTGCACTTATGGCGGCGAGGCAAGTTAGTGGGTGACATATTAGAAGTTCCAATGTTGCGACGAGTTAGTGGGTGAAATGTTAGAAGTTCTAATGTTGAGATGAGTTAGAGGGTGAAATATTAGAAGTTCACTAATGAGATGAGTTAGAGGGTGAAATAGTAGAAGTTCCACTAGTGAGATGAGTTAGAGGGTGAAATATTAGAAGTTCTAATGGTAAGGGAAATTAGTGGGTGAAATAGAAGTTTCAATGATGTGAGGAATTAGAGGGTGAAATATTAGAAATTTCAATGGTAAGACGAGTCACCGGTGAAATTTACGAAGTCGGGCTTTGCGATAAAAAAAAATGCTATTGAAAATAACTTTTCCCAATTAATCGCTCTAACCCAGGTACTAATTGATACGAAATCTTATAGTTAAAGTTGTATTTCTGAAGAGCTTTCAAACTCAAGTTTGTGAAGAAATAGCCAATTGTCATATCATTCAACTTTATTGCTATCCTAATACCATAGCTCTCATTGTTGTCATATCATCAATGTTCACTTTAAATTGCCCGGCTGCACTGCCGTGCAGATATCTGACCAAATCGTGCAGCAGTTTAGATATACCGCGCTGCAAATTTTGATAAGGAAAATATAATACCTGTGTTTGTGGGGTGTAAAGTTTTGCCCAAAAAATGAACGCTGAGAAACTTAACAACACGAGTTTGTTACTTTGCATACGGAGCTGAGCAACTTAACAACACGAGTTTGTTACTTTGCATACGGAGCTGAGCAACTTAACAACACGAGTTTGTTACTTTGCATACGGAGCAACGAAACTTAGAGGGAACGTTGCATATACATTGATATTATTGGCCTAATCATACCAGCAGACATCTGCCCCATATGAAAGGGGTTCATCTGGAAGGGGGCCCATCTGGAAGGGAGCCCGACAGAGATGTAACCTATCAACTTTTCAGATATTAACGTTTTGGTTGAGTCAACATTATAGGTTTACCAATCAAAATTGTCATAAATAAAGTGAAAGAAAATTTGATATGTATTTGGAAAAACAAATTCACGATGAATGCATTTTTAAAAAAAAAGTTGAATAAAAAAGGAATGTATTTATTTGAAACGGACAATTGTGTCTTTTAAATACAAGCAATAAACCTGTAAGTGTTTGAAAGGAATGATGAGGAAAAAAAACTACATAAGAATTGCCTATTGGTTCTATTTTTGGTTCCCTTCACAAACTGTTACAAGTTACATGCTCATTTGGACAATCTCTGTTAACACACGAGCGCGGCTCGAGAAAGATCCTTAAACGAATAATTAGTGTTTACACTGCGCCCAGCACTTCAAGCCCCCTTTTCAGCGTAATCATGTGCACAAATGTCCTGCAAATACTAGCGGCGAGCCGAGCTCAGCCACCACCTAGAACCCCTGGCCACGCACAAGCCCTGGCCACGCACAAGCCCTGGCCACGCACAAGCCCTCGCCATGCGCAAGCCCCGCCACGCACTAGCCCAACACCCACAAGCCCTACCAAGACGTGACCTTTTTGATGGCGAAACCTTGGGCCGCATGGGACTTGCCCGCACTCGGGCCTAGTGAGAACTGTTCTACAAGGGGCCCTGGGAGACTGTGGTTTTTCGCCTCGTTTATTTAGTTAGACTGATAAGTAGTGAAGCTCAGCGTTTAGGGGCGTCTTTTGTAGCGTCATCACCATTACTTAAAGTAGTTCAGAGGCGGCGCCTGACACCCATCCCTATTAATCAGAGCCGTTTCGGTGTAGTGTATGTAATGACGTCACCATTAATTAAAGCCGCCCCGGGGTATTGCATGCAGTGACGTCACAATTAATAAGAGCCGTTCCGGGGCATTGTATGTAATGACGTCAATTAGAGCCGTTCAAGAGTATTGTATGTATAAGGTTTTTAGAATGTTTTTCTAAAAAAAAATATTAAAAAATGCGTTGTTGTACTACAGATAAATGTTGTTCAGCTAATACAGGTAAAAGATTCTACATTAGCATTAACTTAACTTTGAGAATAAAGTATGCACCGTTTCCTCCATATTGTTTGATATAAAAATTCTAATTCCTTGTAATGATATGGTTTCTAGTGTAATTTCAGCAAAGAATCAATAAAGATTTCATCAATAAAATCAAATCTTGGATCTCCTGATAACTGTTTGATTTTCCCACGATCCTTGGATGTTACCCCTCTTTGCACCGGGACATTCATCAACATCCATGTTTGGTCATTTCAGCAGGACATTCATCAACATCCATGTTTGGTCATTTCAGCAGGACATTCATCAACATCCGTGTTTGGTCATTTCAGCAGTAAATAATAGGGAAATATTGTGTTGATAATAACATAAATCTTTCTTTTCTTTAAAAAATAAATAAATAATAAAATAAAATTAATCGTACATTGCATCGCAAGTGCGCTATAAAAACGTACGTTTAAAAACGTAACAAACTATCTATTATTTCTAGTTCGTGTCCCTTGAGTGAAATCCCCATGTCTCAAGATTGTGTTAAGCCAATTAACATGCTAAATCTGACAGCCTAGGGGCGGGGGGAGGTGGACTGGAAGGGGGATAGGGGTCCTTTGAAGAACTCAGTCTTAAGTAAAAATGGCAACTCCAGAATGGGGAAGATGGTGAGGGCACTCTCCTCTTTACGGACATCGTGTTTACAGTACTGCTCCTCCATCGATCGCCAGGGAGGAATTAGCCCCGGATTTTCATCAAGCCGCGGCAACATGCGTGTCCTATTGACGGCGGCTGTCGGTAACGATCTTCTCACCCGGGTGGCCACTGCCGCCCGCCACTGGCGCTGCCGGACCAGGGGGGGGATTTTCCGGTCCTGTCCCTGCCAATTAATTGCCTAGAGGACCCCGTCTCATGACTCACAGAGCGCTGACCAACCACGGCCCTGGACATGGCTAAATAAACATGGACTGGACATGATCTATTGAAGAAAAAAGCTTCCAAAGTCTTTATTGATTGGTCGTCCCAAAGGAGGAAGAGGAGACCCAGTTATTGATGATATTTGCTTTGTATAGACAATTGTTGATGATATTTGCTTTTGTATAGACAATTGTTGATGATATTTGCTTTGTATAGACAATTATTGATGATATTTGCTTTGTATAGACAATTGTTGATGATATTTGCTTTGTATAGACAATTGTTGATGATATTTGCTTTGTATAGACAATTATTGTTGATGATATTTGCCTTCTATAGACAATTGTTGATGATATTTGCTTTGTATAGACAATTGTTGATGATATTTGCTTTGTATAGACAATTGTTGATGATATTTGCTTTGTATAGACAATTGTTGATGATATTTGCTTTGTATAGACAATTGTTGATGATATTTGCCTTCTATAGACGATTGTTGATGATATTTGCCTTCTATAGACGACTGTTGATGATATTTGCCTTCTATAGACGATTGTTGATGATATTTGCCTTCTATAGACGACTGTTGATGATATTTGCTTTGAATATTTTTTTTAAAACTTTGTACACACTGGTGAACATAAGCGCATTCAAATTCCATTTAAAACAAAAAAAAACCGGTATATTCAAGTTGGTTCTTTCGTACGTAGTGTAGTGGCAGCACTGAGTGCATTGCTTTAAACACTACATTGGTCTACATAAACTACGACCGTCAGAGTAGCGCGTATCCCTAGTGTAGTGGCAGCCCTGAGTGCATTGCTTTAAACACTACATTGGTCTACATAAACTACGACCGGCAGAGTAGCCCGTATCCCTAGTGTAGTGGCAGCCCTGAGTGCATTGCTTTAAACACTACATTGGTCTACATAAACTACGACCGGCAGAGTAGCGCGTATCCCTAGTGTAGTGGCAGCCCTGAGTGCATTGCTTTAAACACTACATTGGTCTACATAAACTACGACCGGCAGAGTAGCGCGTATCCCTAGTGTAGTGGCAGCCCTGAGTGCATTGCTTTAAACACTACATTGGTCTACATAAACTACGACCGGCAGAGTAGCGCGTATCCCTAGTGTAGTGGCAGCCCTGAGTGCATTGCTTTAAACACTACATTGGTCTACATAAACTACGACCGGCAGAGTAGCGCGTATCCCTAGTGTAGTGGCAGCCCTGAGTGCATTGCTTTAAACACTACATTGGTCTACATAAACTACGACCGGCAGAGTAGCGCGTATCCCTAGTGTAGTGGCAGCCCTGAGTGCATTGCTTTAAACACTACATTGGTCTACATAAACTACGACCGGCAGAGTAGCGCGTATTCCGACTCGGGCCGCCATAAAACTTCTTACAATGACACATTGTCAAGTCGTAACGGGAGACTCGGTACGTTGGAAAGCGATGCTCGCATCCACAAGGCTTAGTCTGTAGGAAAGTCAAGATTAACCAAGTCAATAATTGACTGACGACCTGGTGTACAATAGATCACTTAAAGGAATCAATTCAGTGGCGTATTTTGGGGCGGGGTATATTCACTGTCAGATAGTGAGTGGGTCAGTGTAATGATAATGATGATTTGAAGGAAAAGAATTTCACCCCTGTGCTATTTAAACAGTGGTTCACATTGTAGAAACCAAGTTCTTTATTTTAAATTTAAAGTCTGGCATTATCTTGAACCTTAGCATTTAATTTTCATCCACGTATATTGGTGTCTTGCCATAATGGCTTCCAACTTCCTATGTCCAGGGTTCCCATGGTTTATTATTGTGTTATCTGATATTTGATCTTAAAGCATCTATTATTTGGTGCAATCATTGAGTACATATTATGTCTACCGCACATTTAACGAAGGATTAGTTGACCTGATTTTTTAAAAAAGATTTGTTTAGTGAGTTAACTTATTATAAAGTCTATTATTGCCCTGGAGTTGAAAATTGCTTGTTCAGTAACTGCCATGAACCAATCGGAAGAATACAGAAGTCGCAGAGAGGGAGAAGGAGGGAGGGAGAGAGACAGAAAACTGCAAACTCTCAGAGGGAAAGAGAGAGAGACAGAGAGAGAACCCCCAGCCCTCAGAGGAAGGAAAGAGAGAGAGAGAGAGGAGAGAGAGAGGGAGAGAGTGAGAGAGAGAAGAGACAATTTTGAAAGAGAGAGACAGAGAGAGAGATAGGAGAGACTATTTTGAAAGAGAGAGAGAGATAAAGAGGAGATACAATTTTGAAAGAGAGAGAGAGAGAGAGAGAGAGAGAGAGAGAGGAGAGACTATTTTGAAAACGAGAGAGAGGGGAGGGAGAGAGAGAGAGAGGAGAGACAATTTTGAAAGAGAGAGACAGAGAGAGAAATAGAGAGAGGAGAGACTATTTTGAAAGAGAGAGAGACTATTTGAAAGAGATATTTGTAAAGGGAACTATTGAAGGTCCTGACAACGTCCGGTAGTTCACGTATGATCAAAACGTTCGTGCCAAAAACAAATGATCACGTGATTCATTGTGTCAGATGGTCAGCACATGGACGATATGGCGCACTGGGGAATCTTCAAGTGGTTAACGGCTATTGACATGGTCAAGTGGTTAGGGAACTGACATGGTAAAGTGTTTAGGTTAACTGACATAATCAAGTGTCTATAGGGGAACTAACACGATTAAGTTGAAAAACTGACTTGCTTTAAGGGGGTCACCTCTATTAAAGTTACATCTCTCTTTTTAATCTAGTCCACACAAGAACAGCACACGGTTGGTGAAACACTCACATCCGCTATACGTCAGCATCAGCGCTGTATAAAACACTCACATCCATAGACGACAGCATCAGCGCTGTATAAAACACTCACATCCATAGACGACAGCATCAGCGCTGTATAAAACACTCACATCTCATAGACGACAGCATCAGCGCTGTATAAAACACTCACATCCATAGACGACAGCATCAGCGCTGTATAAAACACTCACATCTCATAGACGACAGCATCAGCGCTGTATAAAACACTCACATCCACTAGACGACAGCATCAGCGCTGTATAAAACACTCACATCCATAGACGACAGCATCAGCGCTGTATAAAACACTCACATCCACTAGACGACAGCATCAGCGCTGTATAAAACACTCACATCCCATAGACGACAGCATCAGCGCTGTATAAAACACTCACATCCATATACGACAGCATCAGCGCTGTATAAAACACTCACATCCCATAGACGTCAGCATCAGCGCTGCATGTATAAAATACTCTCTACTAGACTGCTAGTATGAATATGGTACATCGATTTTTCATTACCGCCCCGATAAGACCAAAGTCGCCATTGTCCAGGCCATCCCACCGCAAACGACTTAACAAAGGGCACGGCCAGTGCTAGGGATGCCCCAAGGGTCACTAACGTGCTTAAAGTGACCTGCACTCTGGCCGTCTTCCCGTGACTCAAGCGGTCAGTGGCATGGAGACCCTGGAGAGACTGAGTGCATTTATTATAGAGCTACTGCCCAAAGTTGTTAGCACCGTGTGGTCATTAGGGATCTGGTCAAATCGTGTTGTTGGAGGAGATGGTTCACTAGATCAGTGCTTCTCAACGTGGTGGTCCACGGACCGGTGCCGGTCCGTGGGCCTTCCGATGCCGATCCGCAGAAGTTACCAAGAAAGGACATTTTGCTACCACGTCAGTAGAGGGAAAATAGTTCACCGGTCCCTGGTGCAATGGAAAAATTCCTGCCGGTCCGCCATACTAAAAAGTTTGAGAAGCACTGCACAAGATGACCAGAGCAATCTATGACGTAGTTAAAATGATAATGGTTCTCAGCCCAAGTTACTGTGGACTTAATTTTATATAACAGAAAGGTTAGTTAACTACAATAATAGAGTTGTATTGAAATATATCAGTTCTTAGAAATTATTTCTGAGCTTTGTAAATGTCTTTCGACCACCTTATGAAAGATCTAAAGTCTAAAATGATCATCTAAAACAAAGTAATAAGAAAAACCCGTAAAAAACTAAGTTTTTGACTATAAATCCTTTATGTACGAGAAGTAATTAAAAGAATGTTCATTATAATACGCAGCGCCAGACCATCCAGAAATACAAAATTGCAGTTGTGTCGTAAAACATGTTTAATATAATGCGCACCGATCAGGAATATGTTTATAAAAAGAGCTGTCAATAAAATACGCACCTTATTGCGCGACAGAAAGGTTGTTCAATATAATACGCACCGCGACGCTCTATCTCAAAAAATAGCATGATACATAGGAATAAATAAAATAATCTAAAAAATCAATAATTTAATTACGGTACATGCGATCGATCTGAAATTTTGATACATTGTTTTTATCATCGGTACGAAACTGCCTGCAAAATTTCAGCTCGCTATCTTGCGAGCAAGTGGGTTAAAAATCGATCAAAAGTTTTGGCGACAAGCAAGCAAGCGGTCGGTCGGTCGCCGCAGACACCACGAGTTAATATAAAGGATTTAATAAAAACAACCCGTAAAAAAACCAAGTTTTTGACTATAAATCCTTTACGTATGAGACGTAACTAAAAGAATGTTCATTATAACACGCAGCGCAAGACCATCCAAAAATACAAAATTGCAGTTGTGTCGTAAAACGTGTTTAATATAATGCGCACCGATCAGGAATAGGTTTATAAAAAGTGTTGTCAGTAAAATACGCACCTTATTGCGCGACAGAAAGGTTGTTCAATATAATACGCACCGCGACGCTCTATCTCAAAAAATAGCATGATACATAGGAATAAATAAAATAATCTAAAAAATCAATAATTTAATTACGGTACATGCGATCGATCTGAAATTTTGATACATTGTTTTTATCATCGGTACGAAACTGCCTGCAAAATTTCAGCTCGCTATCTTGCGAGCAAGTGGGTTAAAAATCGATCAAAAGTTTTGGCGACAAGCAAGCAAGCAAGCAAGGTCGGTCGGTCGCCGCAGACACCACGAGTTAATATAAAGGATTTAATAAGAAAAACCCCGTAAAAAACCAAGTTTTTTACTATAAATCCTTTATGTACGAGAAGAATTTAAAAGAATGTTCATTATAATACGCAGCGCCAGACCATCCAGAAATACAAAATTGCAGTTGTGTCGTAAAACATGTTTAATATAATGCGCACCGATCAGGAATATGTTTATAAAAAGAGCTGTCAATAAAATACGCACCTTATTGCGCGACAGAAAGGTTGTTCAATATAATACGCACCGCGACGCTCTATCTCAAAAAATAGCATGACACATAGGAATAAATAAAAGAATCTAAAAAATCAATAATTTAATTACGGGTACATGCGATCGATCTGAAATTTTGATACATTGTTTTTATCATCGATACGAAACTGCCTGCAAAATTTCAGCTCGCTATCTTGCGAGCAAGTGGGTTAAAAATCGATCAAAAGTTTTGGCGACAAGCAAGCAAGGTCGGTCGGTCGGTCGGTCGGCCGCAGACACCACGAGTTAATATAAAGGATTTAAAAAGGGATGAAGATTTATAGAGACTTTTCTTTTCCACATTAAAAGCCCCAAATACAGGTTTAAAAAAACAACAACAACATTTAATAGTGAACTGGTCGAGTTAAAACCAAGAAACAAGATGTGGTACTTAAGCAATAAATGATTACTTTGTAGTTATTTTATTTTGGTTTCTGGAAAGTGGAAGGTGCATTAACATATTATTTGCTAAAAGGATGGGTAGTGTGTGGCCATAACTGGACTCACATAAGGCATTTCTCGCAGTCTAGACCGTTTGGAAAGTACACATACATATTTATTAAACCAGCCGTAAAATCATAGTATGATCCATTAAGAGAAGTAACATTTTCGATGTGATTTTCATATTAAAGTTTAATCGGACGCCAAGATATCACCAAAACAGTCATAAGACAGTATGTTAAACCATAAGACACCACAAAGGCAACTTTAAGACAATGCAGCAATCCCATTACAAGACAACACCAATACATTTTAACGACATTGCATCCCTGCCATTGAGTCATCAACGTATCTAGTCACCCTCAACAAATCTCGTCCATCTCGTACAAATCAACAGCCGAGATGTGACATTGGCGTGTCATTATGTCCCTTGATTTACAGGACCTCTGCCTGGAGGGGTGAGAAAGGCGGGACATTCAATTACTTTTGAAAAGGAAAAGTGCGTGTGGATTAATTGACTAGACGACGCTATCTCGGGAGGTAGCCCTCTTCGTGGACAGAAGGTAGCCATTCACCCAGACAGAAGCCAGCCAATAGCGGAGACTGAATTCATCTGATACGGCAGTGGAAGTGAAACCGAATCAACACCTTGAGGACGTGTCCACCCATTTCGTGGCGTCTGCTCTTTGTCAGCCTCATTCTGAGTTTCAAAACTACCACCACCGTCCATTGTCCGAGCTGAGGACAGCGTGATTGTCCAGGTCTGATCGACGGTACCCATCGGTTGACGTATAGAATGTACCAGAATCGGTCGTAGACAATTTGAAAAGAAGGCGTCGAAGAACCATCGTTAAATGAAAGACGTCGTTAAACTAAGCCCGTGTCCTATCATCGCCGAATGCTGATAACATGGCAGTATTTTTATTCTATGGTTTACATTAAAATAATATTTAGATTCAAACCTGTTTTACAATCAGTTCTCCAATGGGCCATCGAAAAATTGGACAAATATCTCATTTTCATGCAGGTTTAATAAGGGATGATTGTTAAATTTAGAAGATAAAAGATGTCTTTAGGCTTTCAAAGTTTTATTTAGATGGTTAAGATTAGGTTTAAAAGATATCTTTTGATATGATAATATTAAGTTTGGGTTTAGTATATGAAAGTTCGGTTTAGGAAATCAAAGATGGTTTAATAAGAAGATTGCAGTCTCAAGTAGGGATCAAAAGAACAAATTTGGGCTTGAGAGTTTAAAATTAGAATCAATAAGTTGGGTTTAGCTAAAGTTAGAGTCTAAATCAGAGTGATAGGGAAGATGAAAGCCACGTCACATTTTATGGATAAGAAATCGATGACGCACTAGACGTTAAAAACGGTGGGATTAAATCGATGATGACGACTTACATATACACCAGCCGCGAATCGTTAGAAGCTCTTTGAGAAATTCTGGTCCGGCCTAAAATCTAACATTTCATATCAAGACTCGAGTTCAATGATTAGACCAGAGACACACATCACTTTGTCTTGCTAATGTGAAGTTAGTGATACCGAACGGTAGTCAAAGATTGTGACATCAATAATTAAACTCTTAGCAGATTTGAGGGC